>VWZV01008984.1:210687-272771 GCA_013397155.1 Irena cyanogastra | reverse complement strand
GAAAACAGAGCACCCACTATTTGCCAGCTATTTGATAGCTCATTCCACCTCTTCTTCAGCACTAGGCAAGCATAGGAATTTTTAAAAATACTTTGGGCAAGACAGCTGAACTTTTGGGCAACAAATCAGAAACAAAATGTTATAACAACCCAAATACAAAACAACACACTTGACAAATTAATAACTGTCTTAATAACTGTTGCTTACTGTTTCTCATCCACAACACCTCAGAGATCAGCCAGGAAAATGAAATCCTGCTTTTTGCTCTGAATACTTGCTTTTTTCCTGCAACCTTTTCCAGATTTGACAAAAAATGTCCTAATTTTGAGTAGTAACTGCTCCTCAGGCAAGTCCTCACTTCTAGGCCTAAGGTTAGCCAGAGGGTTGGTGACCAAGCCCATATATGAAACCATCATATTCTAGACAGACACCTTGAAAATATTTGCTCTATTCTTCTGCTTCACTTATTTCAAATCTAGATTGTTACTTTTTTCCAAAGCCAATGTAGCCTTGATGATTCATATCTCACTCCTCCATTGCCTTCTGGAGCTGGGGGGTTTGGCCATGAATGTAAATTCCTTAGAAAGTTCATTCTAAATGGCTGCTTTTGACACTTAATGATGCTTCTCTCTGTCCATCATTATTTTTCCTTCAGGTTTGCATTTATTCCAACTATTCCAGCTATTCCTGTGCCCTGGTGATTAAAAGACACTTTTCCCTGTTCTGCTCGACTGCCATTTCCTGCCCAAGCTGAGCTCCTCCTTCACACAACCTTCCTCCATTTAACATTAGGAAAACCACACACTATAAAGATGTTCTCTGAAGGTCACAGTGTCACATGAGCTTTGATACAGCCCTGCAAGGAGCACTCAGACTACGAATAAGGGTTGTGTCCAGATATCAATAGGAATGGAAACACTCCCTTGTCCTGTCTCCAACAGGGAGTCAGCCCCTGTGTCACAGAGTCCTCTTGCATCCACAGGAATTCTAAGATGATGTCTGCTGGAGCACATCACCCACAGCTTAACTGGTCCCAGAGCCCTGCAGCAGCTTTGGGACAGTCTTATACCAGGGAATCCACGGAACAGTCCAGACTCATAAGTGTACCAAGGAGGCTTAAAATCTTGGTGGCAGCCCTCCTCTGTTTTGAGATCTTTAAGCAGGACAGCTTCCTTCTTGTGTAAATATGAAGTACAGATTCCTGCATTGTGAGAGCTCCAACCAGGACAACTTTCTTCTTGTATGAATCTACAGTATAACTAATCTTCACCACAGAAGTGCAGCCACATTTAATCAGTCTTCTGAGATGCGTAACACTACACACTCCAAAACGATGGTTAAGTTCAGATGTAGGTTGGAAGGATGAAATACACTTTTTTTTTTTCAATTTGTTCAGTATGCTGTTTTCCCTTGGTTCAGCAATGCCTTGTCTTTGAGCTAAGGTCCTAAACCTTGGGACAGATTGCCCAATTCCAAAATGAGTTCCCTGCTAACCCAAACAGCCGATGGCCACACCACAGAGATACACGATGATGTTCTGGCTTGCAGCACGAAGCTAAAGCAAAGCATCANTTTTTTTTTTTCAATTTGTTCAGTATGCTGTTTTCCCTTGGTTCAGCAATGCCTTGTCTTTGAGCTAAGGTCCTAAACCTTGGGACAGATTGCCCAATTCCAAAATGAGTTCCCTGCTAACCCAAACAGCCGATGGCCACACCACAGAGATACACGATGATGTTCCGGCTTGCAGCACGAAGCTAAAGCAAAGCATCAAACAGTCTCTGGAACCAGAAACTCTGGAACTTCGTATCCCTTCTCCTGGCAGGGTCACTACTGATAACACTCTTTGAAACACACGTGACTGCAAATTTGGAAGCCAATTTCCTAGGAATCATTAAGAATGTCAAAACATTCAGCAAGTTTACTTGCACCGTAATTATTTCTTCCTCAAGTGCTGGCAAATATACAATAGCAGAAGAGGAACCCAGGAATCAAAGTGGCCTTCAGACAGTACAGTACCTATCACTCATCAATTCCATTTCATGAACTTGCATGAAAATAGGGCTTAATGAACAACAAGTAACATGGTACATCATCTGAAGAGAAAGCAAGCTGGAGTTTTCTCTCTATTATTCAGCAGCTGCCAAGAGCTGATGCACAATGCGTGATGGACTGGATCTTTTCTGACATCATTAAAATTAAAAGTGAAATTGTTTTCCATTATTAATTACAGAAATGTCCCTCTTGTTTTCAGAGCTCTCAGAAATGGTGAAACAGCATCTGTTAGCAGTACACTGTAGACATATAAACCTCAGCATACAACAAGATGCTTGGAAGAGTTTGCCTCAGACTGAACAAAATGTCAAGTTTACTTTCCAGGAGACAGAGAAAATCCATTTTTACTGGAAGCCACTACAGAAATATCACCACAGACCTGCCAGTCTTAATGTGATACAGGCGTGTGCACACAGGCATCCATCCTCGCTCTCTAGCACTCCTTTTTAGCTCTCACTTTGAAATAACTTGAAGAGGTGGCAACAGTTATCAGTTCTATCCACTAGCAAAATCCTAGAGACCAGTGAAGCTACAGCTGGGACAGATCAAGGTAGAACCAAGTCCTTTCCCACAACCAGAGATTTTAGTCGGTAACATGTTCACAATGGAAGAAAAAACAACTTACAGGTTTAACAAAGAAAATTTCTGGTTAGTGATGTCATTAACCTGCACTTTAAAGGCATCAGACTTTGTTTCATATTTATAAATAAATACTGCTCACAGTTTCCTGGGTTTACAATTCCAGAACAACAATATTATAGCACAGAGGCTTGTAAAATTACCTTACTACTATGTTTTCTGTTACTGCTTTCCCCTCTCTGTCCTTTCATCTCTCATTCTGCAAAATGCAACACATCACTGAGGGCATGGGTTGTGACCCAATTCCCCAGAAAACCTCCCACCCCATCCCCAGGAACAGCACAGACTCTCCATTTGCCTCACTCCAACAGACTCCTATTCCAAACAAACCAAGACACAAGTCCAGGAACCAGCCCATTTAGCCTGAAGAGCCTTCCCAGTTCAAATACATTAACCACTATTTTTCCCAAACCTCTGAAAGTGCAAATGGGACACAAACTGGGTCTTCCAGATTTCTATCCTGAGACTTGAAAAATTCCATCTCAACCATTCACTTTATTAAAACAAACATACAAAAACAAACAGAAACCACCAGGTAAATTGTTTTAACATGGTTCTGTATTGTAAGCAAATTATATGTAGACAAGAGTTTCTATTGAATTTTCTTGAGTGTGAGCAAACTCTCAAAAAGTACTGTCATTGTTTCACAGATTTCGGGAAATTTCTGAATTCTATATACTGAAGTTGTAATTCTATAATATAGTGAATACAATCCCATAATATGATAATTATATCCGAGAGTTCCATCTTAGTTATCTTATCATAGGATTGCATTCACTGTAGTATAGAATTACAAAACTGCATGAATGGACCACGGCAGAAGCTTATGGTGAAATCCTACTCTTTCTCACGTCAACCTTTCAAATGAGTCAGCTGCAGAATATGTAATGAAAACCCTAAAACCCAGAGGCAAAGTTTTGAAAGCTCAAAAAAATCAGAAACATCAGAGGAAAAAGCGAAGCATTCTCTATTGGCAGCCCTGCAGAGCCTGCAAGCTTCCAGGTCAAGTTCAGAGGTTCTTGGTTAGGTTCAAAATGTTCAGAAGTTCACAGGCATGGTCAGTCCAGGACAAATGCTTCCACAGACTGTCAGTGTGACCTACCTACTAAGAGTCCTTACTCATCTCTCACCAGGAAAATGTTTCCTTTACTTATTTACAGGCTTCTTTCTCACTTGTCTCGTAGATGATCTTTTCCTTATCTGTGGGCTTCTCTGGAGTGGGGAACTTTATTTTTTGATCCCACTTTCAGATTCTCAAGACATCCCAAGGTTAAGGATTTCATACAGCCTTGTAGCATGAGAAATGTTTTGGTGAAGTAGCATATATACCAGGCTGTTTAGTCAGCATCATAGCCATAGAGAAATAGGGGAAAAAAAAGAAAAAAAGGAAGGTTTCTTGCTCTAAAAGCATTAACTTGCTCACTCTAATGCAAATATTCTTAAAGTATTGCTGTGACATACAGAAAGTCACCTGACAAGCCAAATTGTACTTGGGTTTTGCTATCTTTCGAGACTGTTATGCTGCTTATAATTACTCTGACGTGTAAAAAAAAAAAAACCCAAACAGTTAATGTTGGTGGTGATGCTGGTGCTGACAGAGCAAGTTATAGACATTAAAACTAATTATATTCAAACTAAAGCAAATTTGGGAAACGTATTGGGATGGTACTCAGCATTTGGCTACTTTTTAAGTTACAATCCACCGTTTTTATAGGCTTGAGGTAGAATGATCAGTTTTGTGAACACAAAGTTTCCTGTGTAAGGACCGAATGGAAAGAAGGGAGTGGGCAATTAAACACTCCCACCTAGAGAACACATCCCTGCAGCAGCAGCCAGGGGAGTGCCAGGGCCCCTTCACCTGCCTCCAGCTGTCACAGGTGAGACAGGAGAAGGGTGGCCTGGATATACTGCACCCATCAGGATTTTCTCCTACAGTTTCCACAGGTACAAGACAGGTGATTTAACACAGGAACCACCTTCACCTGCACTCTGCAGCACTCCGCAAAATTTTACCTGGCTATCCTTACAAACTATCAGTATTGTTAAAACTGCCTTTCTCCTAGAAATATGCCACAGGCTCCTCAGCCACATCTCCTAACTAACTCCTATCATAAAACTCCAAAATAAATACACAGAGAGTGAAAAAAACTCATCTTGTACTAATCTCTTATCAATAAAAGTCAACCTCTCTGACGTGTAAATAATACTTAATTTACAATAATAAATATGAATTATATAAATCCACAGCATTACCAACCATATAAAGTTAATATAAAAAAGGACCCCATCCAGTATCTTTCTCCCTCATACCTCCTGTAATCTCTAAATCTTCCAGACAAAGCCATTTACCCTGTGCTGCTGAACCCCAAACTAGAACTGAGGAAACATATTTGAAAGGCAAACCAGCTTTTAGTGGCATATCAAAAGCAGCTGAAAATACACAGCAGTTCATCAAAAAGGACAATTCTTCAGGAAATTATTAGTGGCTATTTTTAGAATCACAATAATATGCATAGGGCTGCACAGAACAAAAGACATATACAGTCTTTGTCACACAAAGTTTCTTGTAACAGAGACTTGAAAGACAAAATGAGAAGGATCCGATTCTATTCTCATTTGCCCTTATTTTAAATAAACCAAAATTCCAGTGATTCCAGTGCTTCCAGTCACCTCACTGAAATTACTGGATAATGATGCTTAAATCAAACCCACTTTGTCTCCTTCTGCTTTTTTACTTTCATTTATACTCAATTTCTTTAATATAACTTAATTTGTTGAGACTATCAAGGAGTTATAAAACCTAAAGAATGAAGATCACCTCAGCGTTAAGTGACACCTTTGAATCAGCTTCCAGCAGATTCCAGAAGGATGAGAAAGTAGGGCAGCCCTCTACTACTGCAAATTAGCAAACAATACTCATTATGCCACATGAGTTCCCAGGTCCTCACCAAATTCCACCTTTATCAATGAATACTTTCCTAAAGCTGCTGAATGCCAAAATCTTCCTTTTCAATCCACAGCTTGAGCAAGTGCCTCTCCTTGCTGTAAACTGCAAATTCTCCTTGAGGTGACAACCAATTGCCAAGTTTTATCAAAACAGCTGGATTTCAGTGTTAGCAGGTGGGAAAAAAGTCCCTGAGCTATTCTTGAACTCAAGAAAGTGGATCGTGGGATCTTTGAGGGAGGAAGAAAGTTACACAATTCTATGAGTGCTTTCCACGAAAACCAAAGATCCTTTGGAATATTTACAGCACCACTTGAGATTACAGTAAAAGCTGGCTCAGAATACAATCACAGAATGGTTACGGTTGGAAGGGGCCACTGGAAGTCTCTGGTCCAACATCCTTGCTTAAGCAGGTTCCCTTAGAGCATTTTAATTGGGGCTGTGACCAGATGGTTCTTGAGTATCTCCAGTGAGGGAGACTCCAACCCTCTCTGGGCAGCCTGTTCCAGTGCTTGGTCTTCACATAGCAAAGGAGTTCTTCTCATAGTCAGGTGCAACTTTCTGCACATCAGTCTCTGGTTGTTGCCTTTAGTGCTATGCCTGAATACCATTTTATTAGACAACCAAAATAGCTATTAAGTTGCAAAATCCTCTGTCTGAAAAAAGCAGTTTCACTGGCAGAACTGACAGCCCAGACCCTTTCCCTGCCAGTGAACTAGCTGGTTTTTACACAGCAGTAACACTCACCTGAGCTGTGAGAATTTCCCATTTCAGTCATCACCCAGATCTCTCTACGGACAGCATCCTCACCCTTTACTGTGTAAATCCACTGTGCTTCTCCTGCCCTAATTTTTCATGGGATCTGCCTGCTGGACTGGAAATGCCATCTGCCCCAAAGCATAAGTTGGGTTTGCCCTCTCCCCCTCCTGTCTGCAGCCCGTTTGCTGCCTTGCAAGGTTTCCAACCTGCACAACCTGAAATTGTGCCAGTTAAAACTCTCTCCTTCTCCTTCCCACTTCATATAGTACATTGTTCCAGTTTTTAATTCAGTCCAAGACATGCTTCTTAATTTATACAAAAACTGGGGGAAAGTCACTAAACATTCTTAGGCAACCATCCTAGAATTCATATTCCTTACACATCTCCTTAACTGGATGTGTCAGCAGCTCCTTAGAAATCAAAATCATTGGAATATTCTTCCTATTAGGATCACATTTCAGATTTCAGTCAGGATTTCAGGATTCAATATATCATCCTTTAAAATAACTTGGCAAAATTCTATTAAACCCTTTCACAGAGGTAAGAAGCACTCTGCACTTGAAGATACTAACTTCAGATAGATTTTCTCCTCATTTGCTCTAAGACAAGTAGGTGTCATGGCTGCATATGTCTTATGGCTACAACAGAAATTCCTTCTTCGCATGGGAGAGTCTGCCACCTTCCCTATCCTGATCTACTTCTTATGCTGAAATAAGCCCTTGTATTCTCATGGCTGCTTTGCTGGTGTAAGAAACTACCAAAATGAGCAAGACAAAAAAAATATAGCCCTAAAATAAGGTGCGTAACAAAGCTGTTACCCTGTGAAGATGTCAAGTGTTTCTCAGATTTTGGAGGAATCATTTATACAAATATTTAAGCCCTCAAAGCCAAAACATTTACCAATCATTTAGACATAATCATCTTGTCACTTACATAGAGCTCAACAAACATGTCATTGGGGAAACCCCCCAGTGTAATTAACATTGCATTGAGTGACAACTGAAGAAAAACATTATAAGCAGTCTCATTCAAACCTGAAAGGCAGTATCTACTATGTCAACACTCGCTTCACCAGAAAGATTATTTCTCTTAATTGTACACATGTAGCTTTCAGTTTGATTTCACTGACTATTTTAATCATAGCTTGACTTAGAGGTTTTCTCTTTAGCAGTGCAGTCCAAAGTTTTATTCTCAGGAAAGCAAGAGATCGAGCCACATTGCCCGATAGCACAGTTAACAGATCTGATGGTCAGAAAGGAGTGGAAAGAAAGGAAAACTTACTGTAATTTTTATTAACTTTCAATTTCATAGGTAAAATTTTCA
This sequence comes from Irena cyanogastra, assembly GCA_013397155.1. NCBI lineage: Eukaryota > Metazoa > Chordata > Aves > Passeriformes > Irenidae > Irena > Irena cyanogastra. Next base: position 265,054 of record VWZV01008984.1, on the reverse strand, counting down.
GAACAGTAACCAAGAGTAAACAAACCAAACAAAACAGTAAACGCCGGTTCCACTCCAATAATCATTATATTTTTCTAAATGTACTGTCCAGTCTTCTGAACGAACTGTAGCCCCCAAAGCTCTTACTTTTCTGTCAGTGCTGTTAAATTTCACAGAGCAAAGCAAACTGCAGTCATGTTTACCTAGACTATAATACATTTCCTCTACTTTGACTGCAGAGAGGCAAGCAGAGCTATCTGTCAATGTACCATTTTAAAATATCGACACAACTGTTCTCTAAGCAGCACAGCTCTAAGCTCTGAGATGCAGCAAGGTCTCACCAGCACATCTGAATTCTGCATAAAGTACTATTAGTGTCTGATTAAATATTAATTACAAGAATGTAGCTGAACAGCATTTAACTGGGAAAAGGCCATCAGCAAATCACAATTTTTCTGCCAAAAAAATACCTAGCACAGCACTATGTTACTTTCTGCCCTATTTATTGTCGATCACAAGGAGGTATAAGTGGTCTGAAAGCATCAGTCCCACCCAGTGGCAAAGGCTGTGGTCCATGGTCCTCCCCAGTTTAACCAGACAGAATTCTGCCTAAAAATCATGCCTGGGACATGTGAGTATTATTTATTTCAACAAGAGCAAGAGGAAAACGTTCAGTTGCAAAGAGAAGTTAAGCCTGTAAATGGGAAGCCAACAGCAGAGATATTTCTGACCTCCCCTGTGCTCCCCCTCCCCTCCTGCCTGATGGAGGGTTTGGGTGCCTGCCCTCACACCCAGCTGCCCTGCTGACTACACAGGGACCTCAGCCGTCCTTCCTCAGGAGGAAAGAACCATCTCTCCAGCTATCCACACACATTTCCTGCATCATCCTAATCAGCAGATCAAACTGAAGACCCTTCCCACAACTCGTGCCATGCTCAGCTGCTCCATGCCCTATCCCATGGATGTGCACCAGATCTGCCTGTGAGTGCTGATGGCAGCAATGCAGCTGTGACACCATTTTTTCCCTAACAAACCTATGTCAAGTGACAGATGTACCACAAATACTTGAATTCTACCAACTGAGAAGAGCAGAATCAGAAAAATGGGGGCCATTCCTATTTTGCTAACTTACAACTATGAGATATGGGCTGAAGGAAAACTCTAGCACTACCTGAGGTCAGGGCTGAGCAAATATTTTTCAACTATTATTCGCAAAATAAGAATTGTCTAGGTCATATTTAAATTATTTAACTGTCTGAATCTGCTCCAGTGAAAAAATACTGCTGAGGAGAGGGAGAGCTTAAATTTTGTATGATTAAAACACTGATTCAATAATGGCTGCAGAACTGGTCGTTTCCAACTGGGCATTGAAAAGCCAGGAGAACCTACATCTACTGTTGAACTGCAGGCATCACAGGTACAGCTCCTTCTCTTGTGCTGAAGGACCCAAACTTGCATCTCCCATCCCCAGACACTGCTCCAGCACTCAGAACTATTCTGGAAGTAGTTTGTCTGAGATTCAATAGAACAGTGTAAAATAATGATCTCTGGGCATTTTAGTTCAAGTGTCTAAATGTGCCTTAGAAAAAGCATCTCATCTCTCAAATGCACCCTTTAGCTACCAGGCAGCTAATCCATTCACACCTCCTTGGTGCTTCCATGCCTCATGGTAGCACTCTAAGTAATTTATTAAGTGACACTTAGTAGGGTATAGTTGAAGTGTCCCATTTCCTCACACCAAAAACCCTGTTACATTTTTTATCACACACTTCCCTCCTCAAGGTGCCCTCTCAGTTTTCATGTTTCACCAGACCACTGAAATATTTTATAGCACTCACAAGAGCACTGGATGGCAGAGACACATGATCCCTGCCCAAGGAACTCACAGCCTGGAGAAGCAGGCAGGGACGAGGCAGCAGGAGAGCAGAAGCAGTCAGTGTCAGCATTTCTGAGCTCTGGGATATGCCCTTCCCAGGCTTTTGCCTGGGAATTCACTTAGTGCTGCATCCTTTCCTGTCTGCCTCCCAGAGCACTTGCCTTTCAGAAAGAGCCATCTTCACAGTCCTGAGCTGCATCTGCTGAAATTACTCTGCTGACCTTTTTTTTTCATTTTTTAATTTCCTTCAGAACGTTTTTCTGCTTCTGACTTTTCCCTTCTTTTCAATTCTATTGTTAGACCAGTTTGATTTGATTACGACTTCTGATTAATGAATGAAGGACAAACTCAAACACACAGGTCACATGAATTGCTTAAGAGTTACAAGTCTTCAAGCAGAGGTTTATGTGAGCTATTTTGCAAAGGAATTACACCATCTACAAAGAACAGCAACTCGGAAGGCATCTTTATGTTGGCTGGAGAAGTTGGGCATCCTCAGGCAGGATAAACCAGGTCTCTACAGTCTCAAACAACTTCACTTCGTGGACACTGCACTTTGTTTCCAGAGATCTGTATCACACACTTGGAGCATTTTTGTGTCATCAGAGCAGTTGCTAATGGAGAGCTGGTAAGCTCCAAGGGAAATAGAAACAAGGCATGCAGGCTGGTAGAGCACCACCACACTAACTGCTCCCAAGGGCTCTGTGGGAAGTGCTTCTCCCACCTGGGCTCTGTAAGAAACAGTGCTGCAAATAGCACCACATGCAGAAGTAAGAAACAACACCTGGGGACAGAATTTGAGAATGTTTTTTCAGGCCACTCTTTCTTTGCTTGCAGCTGCTGTAAACACATGTTAAATTGCTCCATGTGGTCCAACTTCTTCAGTTTCTACACTGGCTTTTAGAGTAACAGAACTAGCTGAGTGTGTTATTTTTTATTTTAGCCCTTGCCTCTGCATTAAATAGGTTATGTTGAATGCTGAGGGAGAATGAACAAAAAAGATTTCTTTCTTAAAAGCTGTCAGTGTAGGATTAGCCTACTAGGACATGAATGCCAAGGAATCTCACACTGGACAGCCTGGATTCAGGCACTCTGGAAAAGCAGACACCCTGGGAGAGCACAGGCTTTTAACTGCAGATACACTGCATCCTAGCTTACATTTGTAATTATTTGTTACTGCTCATCTCCATAGAAATGAAAGGATTTACATATTTTTAAATAACTGCTTTAAAATTTTCAAACATATCTTACAAAGACAATTTAAAGCATTCAGCCTGTGTTATCTAAGCTGCTAGAGCAGGGAAGCAAACAAACCAGTATGATTCCCTTCCTTTCCTAATGCATTTTTATGTTCTGCATGTTTCAATTTTTAGCAATACACTTTTTAAACTGACAAATGGAGATCCGCAAGAACTATCTGAACATTTCATCTAAGACTACTGCGCCATTTCTCAGGAGTAACAGGGAAGAGTTTAAATTTTCTTCTGTAGTGTTGCTCTCCTTTCCTTTCCTATGTTTTTCAACTTTTTACTGCAGTAATTGAAAAGAAAGCCCAACAATTAATTCCAGAAGCAGTGATTGCAACAGAAAGTTGGTCTAATGGATTTAAAATAGGCTAGTGCTCTAATGGCCCTGCCTCACACAGTCAACAGTCCTAAACTCTAACTCATTCTTTGAAATCAGAAGCAGGTTGCTGATGCAGACAGAACCAGATACACCTGGGAGGTAATGAGGTGAAGTCATTGCATGGGAGAGAAGAAAAATACATCCAGCTGACTATGCGGCATTTAACTCAAGGGCTCCCTAGAGGGACACATCAACAGCAGGGGTGCAGCTGACAAGTGCATGCTGCTTTGTGTAACACTTTACTACCCATTTGTGTGCTACAGGAACAGCAAATCGTCAAAAGGCCACAGAGGAACAGAGCTCTATCAAAGCAATCTGCAGAGATACCCTCTGTGGTTAGTAGGCAAGAATTCAGCAAGCTCACGGGCTGGCACAAAGCTTTGTCCCTTGAATTTTGTTAGAAATTAGTTTTCTGAAAAATGCCTTTCCAGGCTGTGCAGTACTTTATAGTATTGACAGAATATAAAGTCCCTGTTTTTAGACCTTAGTGTGCTTGGCAATAAGATTTAACATCTCTCCTGCTACGCTGGATGTCATTGTTATCATCTAAAAAAAAAATTCCATAGTCAGTACAACAAAGGAAGTCTGGTTTCTTAACAGATGTACCTCATCTTTCACTGTGAGCTCTACTTCAATCATCTCACATGGCTGGGACTCTGACAGCATTTCCTGCCTGAAACACGTGAAGTCACCCCATGCCTTTCACCTCATGGAGAGCTTCCCCTTTCCTCCACTCCTTTCCCTTCACAAAACACGAGACCAGAACATATTTGTGACTACACTGCCATAGTGACAAACGGCTCAGAGTTTTCTGTGAGACGAGCAGGCAGTCACATAACGTGGTTGGTGAATACATCTTTTCCATGAGAATCCAGACTAAAATAACAATGGAAATACATCCAATAGTAACACAGTCTCCCCCTGCTCCTGTCACTCACAGATTTAGGTTATTGTGTTTATTACCCACTGGGCTATAAGACTGTCCCAACTCAGCCTGGATGGCTGACCTCTGAAACACTTCCAAGCGGACTTCCAGTTTAGTAAAAGTGTGATATTGGAATGTGTTGACAAATTTGACAAGGTCTGATTATCCCAGGGCTGCACTGAACACTATTAGAGAAGGCTCCATTTCAGCACTTCTTTACTGTTGAGCTTGTAGATTTCTGCAATCATGACTTCAACTGTGTAACCTGGATAGAAAAGTGACTGTAGAAATATGGACATTTCCTGTATGCTTGACATTTTATCAATCAAAAGAAATCATCAGAAAAAAAACCCCATTCTTTCTCTTAGAATTATCTCTACCATAGCTTCCACATTTTGTAAAGCACTGCCCTGGCTGAAGATTGGGTTATCTCACCACAGCTAATCAAGAGCATGTCTCCTTTGTCCAGCACCACCATTTGAGTGAAATACATCAGAAAAAAGTCATTACATCAGCACACTAATAGCTGCTGCAAGAACCCAACAACAGAAAGAAGACGGGCACCTACAGATTGATGATATCTTGAAAAGACAGAGAATTGCCCAAAACTTTGGAAGACAGAGAACTGTCCAAAACATGCTTTCTGAGCAAGGGGATTATAATATCATTTCCTACCATTTCAAAGCAGCAACGAAGCAAGGATCATTATACAATCCAAATTGCTTATCGATCGTTAATAATTTGATTATCAGAAATATTTGATTATCAGCTGCAGAAACCAGCTTCCTGAGCAAAATTTATCCAACAGCCTCACCATCAGAAACTCCTTAAAAAAAATCTTTTCCTCCTTAAAAAAAGAAAAAAAAAGCGCATTAATAATTGCCATAATTGCTTCTTCATGAACCCTTCCCAAGCAGGGAGGTCACTCATCTGCAGTATAAAAGAATCTGTCCTAAAATCCAAGTGTCCAAAGATATTACAAAGCAGTCTAAACAATTTGGTAAGTACCACTGCCCTGCTCCCAGCCAAAAAACACATTAGCATTTCATCCATCATCTGCCACCTTTGCAGCCTTGACAGCAAGCAGAGCAGCTTTGACCTGCATCATACCCAATTGAGAATCACCAGAAATTTGAGAATGACAGGAAATTTCCTCACAGCTGGGGCACTGCTGCACCTTGTTGAGACCGACATCGTTAATCAGACTGTCCTCAATCTTACCAAGGCTGCAGATGCAACTTTACAGATATGAGAATGGACTACAGAGAAATGCTTATGAACAAAAAAAATGTACTTTCTAGTCTTGTTTTCCTGATGGATTCAATTCAAGACATTCTGGTTTGCAATGTTTAAAAGCAAGTACACAGCAAGAAACCTATATTCCTTCTCCCACAAATGAGACACATTGCTTTGCTGTTCCCTAAGCACCACAACAATGGTGTCAAAAGATTTCTAGGAGAAATAGAAGTCAGAGTCTAGAACACAGCAACATCTATTTTCTTGTTCCTCTTAGTAAGTCTCCAGGGTTTTTACAATTATTAGATGCCTTCACTAAGGAAGTTTCAATGTCAGAACAGAAACACATGAATAGCAAGAAATTGCTAAAAGGAACTGAAGTGTCAATTCACTAAGGTAATTTTATAATTTAAAAAAATAAAATAAAGTTCGAGGTTCACTAGATCACTATTGGGTTTTGCCATTATCCTTACTGACAGATAAAAATGTCTTTGATTTGTTGCTGCTTCGCTGCTATTCCTTCCAGTGAAGATGAGGGAAACGCATTTGTATTTATGCTTAGCTTTCTGTTTGAACTTAAGATTTGCTTTTTGGTGTATTGGGAAATTCTAATAACACTCTAATAAGATTTCTAATTAGCAGATATATATTTACACTTTCAGCTACATTAAGGATTTTTTTTTTGTCTGGGAATTACATGATTTTTCATCTAATTTCTCAGTGGATGTGGACTGAAAGCGCACAATGCTGATACTTCTCATTAAGAGGATTTAAAGTTTGTATACCTTCTTCATTTTTGGCTGTGCAGTTAAAAAAAAAGCACTTATTTAGAATAAAGTGCTTATATTAGGACCATTGTATTGCTCTCATAAATAAGAAGTCATGCTTTCTTTAACTCTCTGCCAATATAAATAGCTATCATTCCAAATATACGTGATCTTTATCACTCATAAGAATGGCTATAAATCATTAAATGGAAATTTGATATCTTTTCATAATATTTTTCACATAGTACTGTGGAATGATTAAAAGCTTCAATGACTCTTCCATTATTTAAACTCCCACATATAAACAGCTAAACAGTTTACCAAAAGAAATAATGGTGCAAACAATGAAAACCAAATGACAAAGCCTAATAGCTGGATATTTGTAAGATAAATAAGAGCACAGAACATATGAGACAAATATGTTCCAAGAAAACCAAGAGATTGTTTGACTTTGGAATATTACATTGTGGAGAAAACCAAGGAAAAACCATATCTACAAAGCCAATTTCTAAAACAAATCTGTACATTTTTCACGGTTTTTTTCAGTTCTAACTAGCATGCATGAAATAAAAGAAAACAAAAAAAAATTGTGCAATAAAGAATTTAAGTCAAATGTAGTCAAAGTTAGTAGTAAAAGCCCTCTTGCCTTATTACAGTGTTTGAAACAAGCTTTAAACCAATATAAACATGAAAACACAATGGATTTCTGCAGAAAAACAGTTCATAGCATCCTGTTTTCTTTTTGTCTTACTAGATAATTTGTTGCACTACATCTTTGCTGTTTGTTGCTTACTCCTTTCCCATTTCATCACTCCTTTAGACTGCTAGATTAAGGTTACTCAAGTAGTAGTAGTTTCCTTCTTTTATTTTTCTTTTTTCCTTCCCTCACAAGATTAATTGCATATTTATAGATACCACAAATCCTTCCCAGACCACACGGGAACAATTTCAATCCACCCCAGGATCATTTTTGTCATTATTGGCTACTCATTCCTATTAGAATCTGTTAGCCATCCTGTTATTCACCATAAAAGTGAAATGTAGTATTACTTATTCAATGCTTCACAGTTATGCTGGGCTTTGTCTCCTGCCATTTGAGCAATTTGTGGCAGCAACAAGACCACCACCTTAGAAAGTTTTCAGAGAAACTGTGCTCATTCAAATGCTGCATAGCAAGTCATCTCACTCATAGATGTACGACACATAATTCTACCAACTGCATTATCAGACTGCCAGGAGTAGCATTATGTATGTAAACCAGTGATCCTGGAGTGTGGAAACCAGGCCACGGAAACATGACAGATCATTGGTCTCTCTGCCATCACTTCCAGACTAAAAAAAAATCATTTTCCCATACTTAGAATGCTTTATTTGCAGAAGGCATGAGTCTGCCTCAAACACAATGTATACCTGACACTTCAGGGGACTACAGTGTGAACTGTGAGCAGTTTGCCCCCAGCTCTGCTGCAGCTTCTGACTGATGGGAAGGAGCAACCACTCACCAGCTGCTCTCAGTCCCAGCCCTGCCTCGTGCCATGGCTCCCAGGAGCCCTTGCTCAGTCACAGTTCCTTCCTACGGGGGACATCAGCCAGAAAGGTTTCTCCTGGGAAAGCTGGAGAGAGCAAACTGCAGCCTCACTTCCCTCTTGTGATTCCTTTTGTTTTCCAATTTTTCCAACACAGCTCACCAAGATGAGGACCACTCCTGACGACCATCTTGTGACACTCCTGGGGACATGCCAGCCTTGGTCTCCACTGCAGACTCCCTGGACTGTCCTCTCACATCCCTGCCATTAGCTGCATTTTTGAACGCCCTGCACTGGCTCCTTTTCCTACCATTTTCTCAAGTTATAAACCATAAATATTACTCATCTACTTGCTCTGAATTCCATGACTGATTGTTCCATTACAAATCACATCCAGCAGCATCCTATTGCCATTTCCAATTAAATTATCTGGACTTCTTTTAATTTATTTTTTCACAGAGCAACAGACTTTCTAGTATGGCTTGTCTGATCACATCTTCTACCTCCATGGTCCTGAAATTCATATTTCTGCAACCCTTATAGGACTGCTTTATCTCACAGCAGAAGAAAGGAGAGAAATCTAGGATGGCCCAGCAAACACTGAGATAAGCAAAAGAATCACATGATAGTGTCTGTAATTGTACAAGTCCAAGGCTGCTGTCTCTTCGTCATTCAGGACACAAGGTAGACCTTGATTTGGGACAAATCTCAGTGCTGACAGTGCCTGCTTTCTGAGTAACCTTTGCTTCCTTTGCTGCTGTAGTTGAGCAGGACATTGAAAATGAGGCAAACATTAGAGGGTTTGCAGGATGATTTCATGGTTCAGATAACTATGAAGATCAAGCTCCTGCTCCAGCCCATGCTGCAAAGGGTACTGCAGTTGATCTGGCAGACTTGAGCTGATCCAAGACTCTGCACACCCAGAGCAAAAAGCCCAGGCTCGCATGCCCTGTGCAGGAAGTCAGGCTCTTGGCTGCATGTAAGGTGTCTGAAGTCAGTATAGTGAAGTATTAAGAACATTACTTCTCCTGAGGTCTGTTTGGTTGAGCCCCATGATAGTCAGGGACAGCTCATGCCCTGTCTCAGCAGCTGCTGCAAGGAAGGTGTGCAGCTCAGGGCACTCCTCCTGAATCCTCCTGACAGCTATCCTATCAAGATGTGGAAAACAAGAGTCTTCCAAGAGCTCTAAAGCCTGGGCACAAAGGATTTTGGTTAAACCAAGCAGCAGAGATCAGAAGAAAGAAACAAGTGCCCAGCAGATGCCATTGGAATCACACATTTTTGCTGCTGTGAGGAAAGCCAGCTGAAGCAGTCTGATAATCATACATGGTATGATCAGCCAGACAGGAGCATGAACAGGAAAAGATGGCATACAAACAAAGATGATGAATAAAAAAATGGAAAATAATTCCAGGGAGAGCTATCTTAATAGTGCCTCTAAAACTTCTGTGTAAATAGTCCTTTAAAGGTCACCTCATGATAAATCTGAAATAAATGATAAGCAAGAGTGCTCAGCAGCCTGCAGCTTTTCACAGACTAGGAGCATCCTGCACATGAAGCACCACCCTCATGGGCCCACCAGGTGCTCATTCACCCTCCCAGCTGCACAAGTCACACAGACCCTGACACCCCTCAGCCCTGGCAGCAGGAACAAGCTCTGCTGGCTCCCCTGCACAGCCACTCAGTCCCAAAGCTCTCTGCACACACCACCTACATCTTGTGTGGAGGTCACCCCTGTCCCTGGGTATCCACTGCCTTTGCCAATGGATAAAAACAGCTGCAGTTCTTCTGAAACATTTATTTGCAATAATACTGCTCCACATATTTCTGCATGGCCTAACAAACACAAGGTGTGTTGCACACTTGGTTTTACTTACCTAATGCTAGATCTAAACTACCATTCCCAATGGTATTTTATAGCTGAATTAACCTGTAAATATTCTAGGATGCACACTGTGCTGGTTTATTTTTAAACAGGCAACTACTGCATTTCATTCTAGCAAGCCTTTCCCTTCATTCTCATTAAAGGGAAAAGCTGTTGTCACAGGGATTCATAGAAACTGAGTAAAGGATGCTATGTATATCTTATGAATCCTGCATGGTTCCCAGCTGTCACAAGCCTTCAGAGCTAACAAAAAACAGGAAACATCCAGCCAACATTTCAAACCACTTAGGGGAAAAAACCCCAAAACCCAGAAACAAGTGTTGGGTGTTCATACATTCTTAATGACTCCAACAATAACCTGTGAATAAAACTCTGAACAGTTTAATGACCAGATGGCATGCACCAAGGTGACAAGAAGTAAGTGCCCTCAGACACAAGTCATTGTTTTCCTCCCACTTCTTATGATCTCTGACCCTGCTCTGCAGTGATCATACACTGCAGTTTTCGTTTTATCTACAAAAAACCTTGAGAAGGTTACAATAGGTGAAGTGATAGTGCTGTAGACATAGCCTACTTCTCTTTTTGTGTGGCAGTTCTCTGAAATACTCATAAAATATGCATGTTTTAAGCTTCTTCATGGCACTGACTATTGTGCTAGTTAGCTTGATGTAAGCACTGCAATAAATTTAAAGAGACACTATGAACTGACTTGGTTTGACTTGGATTCAGTATGTGTTGGATGTTAAATCTAATAGCTATAGGCTGCAACAAAAAACTTTAATTCAGAATAAACTGAAATTATCTTCCATAATATTGTAAAGCCCCTTCCAAAACACGACCATGACAAAACAAGGCATAGTAGAAAGAACTATGAAAACTCTTACATAATCAAAATGATGTAATGTTTAAAATTACTTTAAATGTTTTGCTATTTTTGCACAAACACTCCCAAGCAAAGATCTTGCTTTGCTCCATTGTTGCTATCTTCTGAAGAAATTGCTCTAAAGATAATACTACAGGAAAGCTCAAACATCTTGATTAAGTCTGAAAACCTCTTGGTCTCAGTGACATAACCTTCCTAGCCTTCAGCTCTGGCTATCAATAACCTCAGTCCATTCAGGACAACATCCAAAAATGGCACGTGGACTTCACACTTAACACTCACTCCATTACTAACCTAACGACCCAGCCACCCATCCCCTGCAACAAAAGTCAGAATTGGGTCATAGAGTACTGAAGGCCCTTGGTCTATTGACAGTGTCCCTTAGCAAGAGCTCACCAGGCTTTTACACTCTTTGAAGAGATGCTGACACCTGAGGAAGGTGCAGAACTCAAGTACTCCTGACCTTACTGCAGCTGTACCTGGCAGGCACATTGGTGCTGACAGGAGCAGGTCCCTGCCCAAGGCAGCTGCTGCACTTGCCTAGTTGAGCATCCTGCCACCCTCCACCATTTTTCTACTTGCTTTTGGAGTAGAGCAGTTGCACAGGACACAGAAAGGCATAGATTTAGGTCCCTCTTGTCTGAACATGGTTCAACCCTCACCATGTAAATCCCAAGGACAAGTATTAATCACAAGACTCTGCACATGTGACAGGAGATGAAGGGCAGGAGGAGGTAAGAGTGCTCCTCAGCCATTTAGCTGAAGTACTATTAAACACAATTAAAGAGTCAATGTACGAGACACAGAAATTACATATGCAGGAGGAAGAGGACAAGTTCCCTCCAGATCTAGTGAGGTCTCTGACCATTTGGCTCCAGAACAGAGCTTTCCACAACCTTTTTCTCCCATCTGATTCATCTTGGTTCCTTGGTTACACTAGTCAACAAGAAGAAGGTTACTGTCCCACCTAAGAACAGCACTAGCCAGGCAGCATGCTACTTCTCTGATCCAGTGGTTTTATATTAACTCAGAAAGAATTGGAATCTGATCTCCTTCTTGTCTAAGAGCTTTAATTACTGAGTTATTGCAGCATGAGGAAACTAGCTGGAATTGTTCCTCCAGCTGTGTTGCAAATTGAAAGTGTGGGGCATGGTGAGGTTCCATTGGAAAACATAAAAAAAGGCTGCCCATAATGCAGGGGGGGCTCAGCATGACAGAAAGAAACTTCTTGGCTGCCTTCAGTGACTTGCCAGAAGTCATACAATGGGGAACTGAATCCAAATCTGCCTCCTAACCCAGTGCCCTTTCTGCTGCATCTTCTGACCTCCCAACTTCCAGTGCTGAAGTAGAGTTCAGCCACCCAAGATTCCTCAGGTTTACTTCAGTTTGCCTTGCAGGGCCCTGAAGTTCTTCAGCACATTCAAGAAAAGGACAGAGGAGAGAAAAAGCCAAGTGGGGGAAGATTCAAAGAGACAACCTGCCCAGCCTCTGGGGAGCCTTTTCAGAGTGCATGGCTGTGGTCACATGATCAAAGCAAAATCCATTTTTACTGTTACCATTCTTCTCTAGGTCCTTTGAAGAGAAGAAATACCATCTCACAAAAAAGGTAAATATTTACTCTTGTAGTTTATACAGCACATGATCATTATCTCACCTTGGCTTTTGCTGTACCTGCTGACATGCTTCCTACAGCTACTGGAAGGTAGAAAGATTTCTTATTTTTAGACATCAGCTATTTCAGCCTCTTAAAGATTTTTCTATCTCTTTCTCACTGTTAACTTGCAAAGAATTTCTCCTTAGCAGTCTCCTGAACTGCTGTCCACGGAACTTGGCAGTCCAAGGAAGAACATCAGCTTATGTCACCAGAATAATCTATACTTCATCACCATCATCTTCTTCCACTTCCTGTCACCCCAAGAAGATAAGTCAAACTATCATTTGAGATTTTCCCTCTCATTTGTTACCCCTCACTATTGCTTCCTTAAAATTCTGTGCTTCAGAACATTTCCAGTATACAGCAGATAACACACTGATAGAGAGTAGGACAATCTTAATGCCAGAAAATTTGGAGTGACTCATCTTCATGAAAGCAAGCCTTGTGAGTCACAGCCATGATGACTCAGAAGCCTGAGAAGAAGGCACCTTTCTGGGATGAAGAATTGAAATTGTCCTACTTTTCCAAATATATAACTTAGAGAGGAGCTTCCCATAGGGGCAGATTGAATCAGGGGGAGGGGAGGAGCAAGGAGTGATGTGGAATTACATCATCAAAAAGTAAAGAGACAACATGTATACTATTGAAAGGAAAGAAACCCACCAGTTACATGGTGACTTGTCATACTTATTAGATCTTCCATTTAATACAGAGCTTCCTCCTTTTTTTGTTATGGGAAATTAAACAGAGTTAGGTTTTCTGTTGAAGCACTTGGTTGCCTGACTCCATTGGCCATTCAATAATGATTTCATGAGTGACCACAGGGAAAATAAAAATTCTAAGACCTACAGTTCATTAAATTGTCAGCAGAAGTGGATAAATATGACACATTGAATAACAAATTTCAATGTTTTTAGATGTAAACATAGGCATTTATTCACTGTGCTTCACACAATGGTAATAAATTCAGATTCAGGATAATCTGAAACAGCATCAAAGTATAAGTCCGCTTATCATAATTTACATATAAACTAGAAATTATAAATCTGCTTATCAGAAACTGTGCAAAGATCTAAAATCATGACCCAAATGTGATGGCAGAAGTCCTGCTAATTCCCCTCAGTGGATCACATGTGATCCAGACTATGTGAACCACAATGTGTGACAGTTTCCTTTTCCAAGCAATGGGAAGATGGCCTCATTCACTTTGTTTCACTGTTGCCCACAGGGTCTGCACTGCTGTTGATTAAACTGCCCTTTGAGTGCTTCCAGTGTTAGAATCACTCTATTCTTCAAGATTCAGCCCTTGCTGCCAGATTTGGCACTAGAAATCTGATTTTTCTTCCTTCAAATTGACCATCATACCCATGGCTATGTCTGGCAAAGTCCTTTAAGCACACTGTCTCATGGACTCGACTAATCAATGACTGTCTCTAAATCCCTTCTCTTCAACGTGCTTCCCACTCCCCTAAATTTCTTTTTATGTTTCAATTCCCCATATTTGACTTAAAGTTATGAAGCAATGCAGCTTCACTTAAAATCTCAGCAAAAAGGTTAAAGCTAATACATTTTACTTGGGAAGACTAGGAATAGCTAAATGAACTCCTGAGGCCCTTCCAGTCTGCATCACTCTCGAGTCTATCAGATTGATAGTCACAGTGCCTCAAATAAAAAGCAGCAGTCTGTTACTCCAACATAATTCTGACATTTTTCTGAGACCACATCAACATTTGAAGGCACAGCTTACAGCACATGCCTAAAGCATGGGCAGTCACATAGAGGGCTGTGCAAAAGGCTGGCAGTGTCAGAAACTCCACCAGGAAAGGAGGCACATAAACATGCTAAACAGACAGGTCTTGCAGATGTTCCCTGGAGAATCCACCTGTTGCTAATTATCTTGAATATTTAGCCTGACAGTCAGCAGGCCTGGCTCCAGCTGCCACTGCTGAGGACATTGCTTCCCTGGCTGTTTATTCTGTCTCAGACACAGCTGAATTACTGCTGCCCTTATCATCATCAGCTGGTAAAGGTTGGTTTGCATTAAAGCTCAGGATGGCAAATTGATGCAGGTAATGTACCTGCCCACAATCTCTTGGCAGGACCCTGTGGCAGGAGTGCAAGTATCTGAGAGCAGGGACATACAGAAGGCTGGGGGTAGCAGTGCTTCAGTCTGCCATACACAGGTTTGCTAGGAACCATCTGCCAATTCCCTGGACTTAAATTCAGATAACTGTTCATCTTCCTATGGATGCAGGTGAAGTAATGATCCCCTCTCACATTTTTATTGCTACCTCAAAGGTATTTGTAGATCTTGGTAACATTTTTGACAGCAGCCTGCTCTTGTGTGTGTTCTGATTGCAGGGTGCTGCAGCTCGATACACTTGAAAAGGCCCTGTTAACAAACACACCAAGTGCCAGCTCTCTCCAGAAGCAGGTCATGTGGAGGAAGCTGAGCCCCCTGGTCCCTCTGCACAGCCAAAACATTCAATCTGTCTCCCTGACTCTTCTTCATTAGGAGATCTGTGGCAGGCGTGACGCAGCAAAATTTCCACTGCCTGACAAATTTTCGGACTGTCTTCTTCCAGATTTTCTACTTCAGATGACACAGACATATTGCCCTTCAATTTTCTCAGTTTTCAATACTTTTTGGTTACCTCTTAGAAACAAGCTTGAGGTCACACCACAAAGCACTAATCTTGAAACAGCAAGTAAAGGCAGCTTAGAAGAAAAAGCATAAAACAGAAGTACAAAACAAGCAGAAGTGACTTGCTAATCTGTGTGTATATATGTGACTGCATGATACTGCTACTTTTTCTGATATACAAACAGTGGCTTGAAGGCTGTCTGCAGAAAGAAACAATTGATTAGAGATCCACAAAATCCTCTGACACAAGTGTGTTTGTATTTTTAAAAGTCCTACTTCCCTGAGCACAGGAGGAATCAAACAGTGGCAGGCAGTGGGTGTGTTGATGCTGCAGGACGCAGTGCAGCACAGAGATACCATCTTTAAACAGGCTGGCTGGGAAACCGTGGTGCCACAGCAGCACAGAGCGCCTGCTTGCACCAGCACATCCACTCAGGTTTGCATGCTAACTCCTTAAGACTTTCACAAACTTTTTCTCCTTAACCCCTGGTTCCCTGACTGTAGTGCTAAAGTCACAGTCAGTGTGATGGAGCACACTGAAGCAGGTTGCAATGGTGCTATTCTCAGCCAGTGTGCAAACCATGGGGAAAAGGTTCAAGCAGTAGCAGAGGCAGAGCTGCCTGCCCATGTTCTCTGCAGAGCAACCAGACAGCACAGCCAGGACTGAACTCCAGGCTGCTCCAAGAAAGCACAAGTTTCCTGAGCCAGAGCAGCTCTTCTCTAATTTGGGCGCTCTTTTATATTTCAGCATTTTCAGTGTCACTGCATGTCCCCCTGCTATTATTTCTCCCACTAGCCAGAATAACTTTTTCCAGAGCTATTGCAAAGGAAGGCTGGGATGGAGAACAACAGAGTCCCT
This sequence comes from Irena cyanogastra, assembly GCA_013397155.1. Lineage (NCBI taxonomy): Eukaryota > Metazoa > Chordata > Aves > Passeriformes > Irenidae > Irena > Irena cyanogastra. The sequence continues at coordinate 249,194 of VWZV01008984.1, read as the reverse complement.
GTAGCTTAGAAAACACACTTACACCTCGGCAAGTACACACATAGTCTTAAGGAGAACTGATAAACAGAACTTCAGCAGCTCCAGGAGCTAAAACCTGGATTAGGCTCAGGCTTGTCCATACTCTTGGCTCAGTCTGTGAGCCCTCCAGTCTCCCAGTGCAAGAAACTTTGCTCTTTCCTTGGCTCTTGTCACTCTCTCTGCAAAAACTCACTCAAAGATGCCGAGTGAACAGTGAGGACACTTGTTATCCCCTGCCTCACACCCCACCTTTACAAGCTGCTTCTGCAGGCAATTGATAAGATCCTGAGTTACATCAACAACAGAAATGGGAGCTGCTGCACAGCAGTGCTAATGCCTCTATTAACCCACAACCTCCATGAAAGCAAGGCCAAAATTCATGGTCCTCACTTACAGGACATTCTAGGCACAGCTCAAATCAGACACAATTAGCAGACCCTGTGTCTAACAATAAGGCATCAATACTAACACTGAAATTACTTCAGAACCTCAACTCGCAAAGGCTGTATGTTTTAATTATAAAGCTATTTATAGCCTTGATAAGAGGATAAAACTAAGTCCCTTCTGCCTATCCCTGGCTGCTGAGCACATGGATGCTAAAGATCCCCCTTGCATTCAGGGATCAAGATAACCCATCTAAATTCTCCAAAACAACACTGCTGACAAAACTAAACTCACAACTGTTGGCATTACGTTTGAATATAAATAAATAAATAAATACTGCTAGAGACACCTGTCTACACCTTAAGGTACTAGACCAGTGTCTTGTTAAATTGGAAATAAAAGGAAACTGTAAATGATTTTCACTACTTAAATACACAGCTCAGAACACAATGCTATGTACAGTGGTTGTGTACATAACACATACATAATTGCAAACATGTTCTGAAGAAAATTTAAAGTAATACTTTTTATAAAATGTTCCTTACTACAAAAATATGCAGAATTAGATTACATGGTGATTTTTCTTGTTTACATAGCCAGCTGAAACATAATGTAAACTTTTGTGGATAAAGTTGCATATTTGAATATATCTTTCATATCCTAGATGTTGGGCTGCACTGCAACTGGAAGAATCTATGGAAATCTGCAGTATGTCATATTCAGAAGTTATCTCTATAAAACCACTTCACAGTTTATTAATTGTGACAAAGTAGTTGTCTGTACCAAAAATGGTGTCACCATATTGCAGGCTGGAATTACAGCACGATCATTCATTTGTAATCAGATTTTCAGAGGGAGAGAAGTGTAAGAGAAATGGGTGACATTAGGAAAAACAACCCCTCCCAAAGTATTTTCTATTGCAAAACATTCTCAAGCTCAGTATCCAGAAATTAACAGTTTTTTAACAGAAGAGTTACCTAAAGGTCAGGTGAGAATTACTGAGAAAGTAAAAATAACTAAGCACAGCAGACAAGAAAGAGTCCTGCTAAATTCAAAAGTCAGAGATATATCTTTCAAAATCCTGCCTTGCTAAGCCTTCCTGAATCAATAAAGAGATAAGCGAGATAACTTCCTATCACCTCATCCACAATTCCCAGTTCAAAATGCAGGTTGGTTGTGCAGTCTTAAATTCACACTTGCATTGCAAGACCTAACATCCTTCTCCCTATCCAAGAGTTTTGCAATTAGAGCTTCAAGAAGTACCCTGCACGATGATCAGAAATTCCAGAACATTTGGATGGGACTGCTCAAATAAACATTAAGAACATCTGTTCAGAAAACTAAACCCATCTCTGTGTTTTCATATGAGTAATATGCTAAAAATGGATTGTAAGTGGCCAAATTCTGTTCTCAATCAAACTTAAACAACTTTGGTGATTTGAACACCACTACGTAATTATCTCAGTTGATACCCACCACTTCTGCCCATTGGCAAAGAACCTGCAATATTCACTATATTACAGGATGAGGTGCTTTCCATAGTTGATATTCTCTCCTTTCATTGTCTTTTCTCTGGTAATTTCATTTCCTGCTAGTCTTCAGTCTACTATAATTTAGCCATTTCACATCACTGTGCACATTTTTCATCAAGATGAGAATGACATTTGGAAAAAACTGCACTAGGAGAAAGGCAGAAATGGACAGAGGACAGCATTAGCATACTCTCCACTCAAATAACTCCTTCATTCAGCCCAACAGCAGAGTATGAGCTAGTCACAGCCATGAGCAACCAAGTGATTACCAGAGGAACTAAGGAATCTCTCGATGATTAGTCTTTAATTTCAGATGGTAGGTTTCTCTCAAAGATACTGAGTTCAATTACAATTTATCAGACTTGACAGCTTTTACTTACATCTTAGAATAGAATAATTTCCTCCACAACAGTAATTACTGTGTGACATTTTCTGCTTTGAATTATGAAGGTGATCAGACCAGTTATTTGTATTTTCTCTTTGTGGCTTTGAAATTGGTGAGCCACAGCTGAGGCCATGATACGTGATTTGATGTGGCCTAGACTTTCCAAATTAATATTTCACTTCACAGATTGGTCTCCATCCATAACAATTTCAAGGTGGCATACTTCATCAAGTTACCAGGTCCTGACTGATTCCAACACCCAGTATTCTTGCATAGGAACGTGTTTCTCAGTTTTGGCTTAATTCAAGTCCAAACTTAGGAAACATTTCATGTATGCACAAGCCATAGTCCTAAAGTAAAGTAACAATCAGGTTTAGATTGTATGGGGGAAAAGAAAACAAAAACCACCAATACTTTCTTTTAATAACATTAATACATTCATTTTTATAACTATTAACTTGCAATTATTTTGAGACAGAGGAATACTATGTGATTTTGTAATCTTTAGCATATTAGTTTTATGTCTTTGAGGAACTCAAAGATTAAATGTCACACTGCAAGATTCAGTGAACTCAAATTTCCACAGCTCCCCACAGAAAATCATTCAAGGCTGGGAAAGTTAGTATCTCATGGGCCAGCAGCAGCAGAACACTGACTGTGCTAATGGAACAGAGCAATTCTCAATTACCAAATGGTAGAAAGCATTTTATTCTATTCCTAGCAAGTGGCACAACAGCAGACATTAAAATCACGTAACTCCATTTTTATAACATTTTTACTTCCTTTCCCCTTATTTCAATTTGGATGCAATATTAGCAACCAATAATTCAAGTGCAGCCAGAAATAGAAATCAGATCCTTGTACTAGCCAAGAATAGCTTAAAAACATTTCAAAGGCTATGAAGCATTAACCTTATCCTTTAATTTTTTAGAAAAATTGTTATATACTGGATCCTTAAGTTATATTTGAACTGGGAGGAGGCAAGATTAGAAGCAGATATCAAAGGGTCACATCTCACAATTGACAGTAAGTAAATACTCTGGCAAAGGCATAAATGATATAAGGTTACATAAGAATTTCCAAGTATACCCTAAAAGCTCTTTCTGTAGCAGCACCACAAAGCACTTTGTGACCAATTGCAATATACTCATTGTCTCATTGCTTTTACACTGCAGTAACCACTGCAATGAAAAAAAGTCATTAAGGATGAATTCGACCAAGGCAAGTAAACAGGGACCACCACTCAGTCCTTCTGTGATATCACACTCCAGTGGCAGCAAAAGGGGATAAATATAAGGCTCTATTCAGGCCTATCAAGAGGAAATTTAAATCTGTGGAGTTAAATAGAATTGTCCTACTTTCTGTCTCACTCTAAAGGATTCTCAAAATTGACCAAAAAAAAGATTAGAAACTCTTCTAAAAATTCATAGAAACAATACAGAAGTTTTAGCAATCTTCCAGTGATCCCACCACACATGAAATTTGAAGTCTCTATTTTTTCAGTACCTACAGAGAGATTTAAAAAAAAAACCAATAAATTTTTATTTAATACTTTACTTACTACTACTTTAATACTTTGATCTTAACAATCTTACCTTGTTCCAATGGTGGTGTAGAATGATATTCCGAATTTTGTAGTGTTACTGTCCAATCCAAGCTTCTGTGAGAAGCCATGTTCAAGTTTCCTTTCAAACACAGTGCAAACCCAAGATCATAGGAGAAGCCAGAGTATCCCTCCACACCAGTGAAGAGATTTGTCACCACTTTGGCATTACTGCAAGGATCATCAAATGATGATCATCTTATGATCTCTTGGCCATTTTCACCCAAAGAAACCATGTCAAGTGACTGAGAGATGTTGCCAGGTGAGCATATGGGTATCAGGCAGTGGGATTTTTGGCTGTGTTACTATGACAGCTCAGCAAGGTCTCAGAGAGCTTGATATTTCATACATTGAAATAACATACAGTGCGTATGCCAACAGGCAAAACTGATTTACACTGAGGAGAGACTATGCTAATTTCACAAATTTGTAGACGAGTTAAAATAATAATGATGATCCCAGTATTACAGACAGTGTTAAGTAAGCAGGTAGATCTAGCAGAGATAACAAAAATTAGAATGCTTTCAATTAAATTGCTGTATTTGTTCCTTTAACTGAAAATAACTAGATCTGGAATGACAGTATATATTTTTTGCATACCACAGTAATTTGAAACAGCTACAGACTTTAGGTGTACACAAAACATGAAAGAATAAAAGGAGCAAATTTGCCATATTTTTGCACTGGGCACAAATACGCATGTGGAGCATGAAAAGCAGCAATTGCCTGATGTGATACATTGGGAGGTGTACTGGGTAAGAAAAGAGCTATAAATCAAGATTCTGGATAGCACAGCTAAACCTGTGTGGGCTCCTGGAGGTGCTGCATCTGTGGGGGAATTCTGCTGTTGGATCATGCTCATGGCTTAATGGTCCTGAAATTGCAGAGGCTAAAAGGCAAGAGAAAGCTCAGAGCTCACCATGGGAAGCTGCAGCATGCAAGGGTGCAGCTCAGCTCCAGGAAGACAGTACCTGCATACAGTGAGAGCTGCAGACAAGTTAGTAAGGCCCCTTGGTGGTAGGAGTCACCAGCTCAGGACAGGCAGCTCAAAAAAACTGCAGAGAAAAGAAGAAATGGTCATCTACTCCTTTTTTCATCCTGAAAACCCAGGGTTGTATGGAAAAGCCTGTATCACCTGCAGCACAGCCCCAGATGAGCAGACCAGCGGGCCAGGCATGCATTAGAACCACTCCTGGCTTGAGGGACAACACAAGTAGAACTCAAAGTAGCTATAAGCCATTGACAATCAAAAGATAACCACGTATGCAGCAGACTTAGCAGAAAAATAAAATGTAACCATACTCAGCAGAAGGATAACATTTCTTAATCTACCCATGTATTTTTGTGTAATTTGTAGTGTAGATTTTCAATTTCAACATGAATTTTTATGTTTCCACCTCTAAGTGATCTCTGTACAGTTGTGTGCATCCTGTCCAAAATTTGCTTTTAAGAGGATCTCTTTAAAATAAAACCAAACAATATAGGTTTAGGATTCAGTAAGGTATGGTGATAGAGAACAAGAGGAGACTTCTGAAAATTAAGCAAAGGAGAGAAATCCACTATTGTTTTTAACCCTTCTCATTCTCCATAAAGCCAGAAAGCCACACTGTACTAACACTTCTCCTACTTTCTGTTCCATACAGCCAGAGACCTCATCTGGTGTTATTAAGAGCATCCTTTAAAGAAAATTGTCAAGACTATAGGACAGCCACATTAAATCAGACCAACAAGATGCTTAGCATCCACTCTGGTACCATGGCTAGAAGGAAAGCCCATGTGGTCTGGATTAATATGCAGTGATACTCTTCTCCAACACTCCCCCAGCTTCCAGCTCAGGGTTCTGAAGAGGCTGTATTTCTGAATTTCATAATCCCCACTTGATTTATTGCCCATTTGATTTTGCTTCTCTTCATATATCAGCTTTTGATACATATGTGAACTTTTTTGATGACAGCTTTTGAACATATGTGAACTTTTAGCCTCCACAGTGCTCCCTTCTTAAGGAATTTCAGTGCAGAACTATTCAGCAAACAAAGGAATCCTCTCTTTATTTTGCCACCTGCTTGATGCTTTTGGTATCTTCCTTCCCAGACCATCACTACTATGGAAAGAGAAATTATCTCTGGTTCTTATTCTCTACTTGTGGAGGAAGGACCAAAAAAAGTAAGACCTAATTGTACACAATAATAAACCAAGTGTTGGAAGAGAAGGACAATGAAGGATGGTGTTCTCCTAACAACCTGAAAAAATAGACCGCTGTTCCTGGGACAGAGCTGTATCCAAAAGGCTGCAGCAAACAATTAAAGCTGGTGGTTGTGACTGTAGGCAGGAGCAGAGATTGCAGGGCTCTGCCTGCCTGGGCCCTTGTAAGAAAGTCAAGGCATTGCCGCAAGTGTCACAGCCAGAGAGGAACCTGAATTGTTTCTGGGTCTTCAGCCTCTTTGGGAGTGACAGGAGGCAACATTATATACACTTAACACACTAATCAATAATATTACATTCAAATGAGTTATGTGCATGCTCTGGTGTGTATTTATATCCAGCCACTTAACAAGAATTTTACATAAATGCTGAAAGAATATTCCCAGGAGAAACAGAAATACTCAACATTTTTTCACAAGAAAACTCCTTCCAATTGCATTTCTCAGGTGAACATGGCAGGCAATTAAATAAATATGTGAGGGTCAATAAGCATGGACTAAGAAAATTTAACTAATATAGAGCTAATCCCAAGGAAGGGAGCTGAAAGTAATGAGAAAATAACCAGCCTACAACAAGAAGAAAAATTGCAGAGCTTTTGTCACCACAGGCATCTACTAATGTCATAGCATCCTGGGAGACAGACAGAAGATTCTGCTTAAAAGTAACCACTGCTCTGAATACACTGGGAGCACAGTGAGCTGCACCTGGGAGCCCAGGAAAGGCACAGTCTGTCTGATGGCACACCTTGGCAACAGCACACTTTGGGCTTGGAGGCACATGTCAGCCACATGAGCATTCCTGCCCCATGCCAACAAGGAGTGCAGCCCTGCACTTCTTACACACCATACACAAAATTCCCCGTAGACACCTAGTCCATATTTACAGAACTGTTCAAAAAAAAATCTCTGAACTTAAGAGATATTCACCTGTTTTAAAAATAAAGCTCCACTTTGATTTTGCTGCATATCATGTTTTAAATTTTGATGGTTTTGCATTTTTCTCTTTTGTTATTTGGAGAAAGAAATAAATATCCTTTTCTGTTAACCTTTCTTTAAACAACTGTTTCTCCAAAATAAAATGCAAATCTTCAGCAGCTAGGTCATATACACACATATACACACACAGAGCCATGCTTTTTCACCTCCACTGTCAGGCACATCCCCAAGACAATTTTCAACACTCTATCCATCTAATGAAAAATTGTGCTGTTTTCACTAATACAAAACAAGAACAGAGATATGTTCACCAGGGAATCTAAGATCTCTTCCCTTTCCTATTTACTCACCATTGTTCATTTCATGAGCATCTCACACTATGTGTTTCATCAACATAAAATTCAATTTAATGCTTAAATAATGCAATAACGAGACATTCATAACAAGAACAACTTCATATTTTTTCATTCTGATTTTACTCTCATTTGACCTAGTTTCAATTATTGTCTGTTTACTTTTTTGGTATCTGATTAAATTTGGGTTTGATGCTTGATGACAAATTGTGCATTCTGATTTTCAAACATTATCCAGTGGGTTCTGCTGGTGTTTACCATACCAGACATCTATTCCAAGTAGTGTTTTCACTGACTCTCCAGTCTGACAAAGTCCTGCTTCACAAGAGGTATTATTGATGCTTTCAAAATGACAGATACCAAGCAAGTGAACAGGGAGGGACAATTCACAATTTTTTATAACACAGCTGGAGGCAGAAGAAAACTATTTTTGCCCCACAAGATGTACTATACCAAGCAGGAGTGAGGAACTAAGCAGCCAAGTCAGGACTGAACTCTGATCAGCCTTGAAGGATTTTGTGTGTGTCAATTTTAACAGAGAAATCACAGACACGAACATTAAAAAATAAAGTTAGCAGTTTTGCTGTTCTCAGCATAGCAGAGTATCAGCTCTAAGAAAACTTCTCCAGAAGACCAAAGGCCTTCATTTGTTCTGCAGAGTTATCTTTCTTCTGTTACATTAGAGACAGCCTAAGTAGATCATATTTGCATTCCTGAAGTTCTGAAATGTGCCTATCAAAACCCATTACTACAGCAGCAGCCATTCCTACTAGAAGCCATTAGCCAGCAGGAAATAACAAAACTGTTCAGACACAGGCAAGAAAATAGAGCAAAAATTAGAAATGTGCAGAGACAAGAAAAGGCTAAAAATATCAATGAGCAAGTTTCCAGATATAGCCAAAAAATACAGTCATAGAAAACATCCATTTTTCAGCAAATGCTGGTTCTACATAGCCAATGGTCACTAATTAAAAGCAAATTATATTACACTATACATGAATTGATTAAACTCTCAGAACTTGGTTGAAAAAGCTGAGAATACTTTTGCTAACCTTTCTGTGCTAACAGAGGCAGATCTGCTTCTCCCAGGCAAACAGTCATATCAGGATGAAGAACTGTCCCAACTCTACAGACTGTAAAGGATTCACCTTTTTTCATATAGTTCTCAATTTATGTTTATGACAAGATTTATTTTGACCCACCAGGTTAGCCTTTTGGAAATATTTAACTGTATCAGAGAGGAGAAGAGAGAACCATTTGGATGACAAAACTAGCCCAGGGCAGAAGCAGGTCAGGATCTTCAGAATAATGGAGATCCAACTACTCTGTTTGGAGTGTGGGCCAAGTAATCTAGAAAAGTAATTAGAAAATATTTAGTCCTAACCAGCCTATGAATTGTTCCCACTGCTGATGTTAAATTGTTCAAGCTGATGGGAGCTTTAGCAACTTACTGTGATCTCTATGCTCCAAGTTACTGACCGAAGAAAAAGTGTGTATGGGTGTCTCTAACACAGAGGAAAAGGGTCATGATATGGCTACAGAGCAGACAGGAACAGGATGCTGCATCTCTTTAATGACTCATTCATTTGGCTGGACCTTATTAATTTGTAGGTCTTCAAAATTAAATGCTGTCAATTTTAAAAGGCCACAGAACATGCAATAATCAGTTTTATCAAGAAAGATTTGTAATGAACAGCAACAGCTAATATTTAGAGGCAATTCAAACATTCAATGAACAAAACTTTGAAATACAAAGTAATTTCTTCTGTTACTAAATAGATGTGGTTTTTATTTTCCTGTTTCCAATTTTTGTAAATTTTTCCCCTGTATTCCTTATGGCCATTTAGTAGACGTGACAGGGACCTGTTCTGTGTCAGGTTCCATAACCCAGTGCAGTGATTACATTTCACATTCGAGCTCCAGAAACCACTTAATTCCTACAGCTGCTGCTGGAGGGAAGGGAGCAGGGGACAGTTTGCAGAAAGAAAATCTCATGGCCTGAGAAACAGCACAAAACCATCCTGACCGCTTCCATTAGGATGCCAGGATATTCTGTTTTCAGAACTGTCCTAGACAGACAGGGATGTCTAGACCTGTTGTGTAGCTACTACAGGCATGCAGCTTCATCTGTGCTGTGGTTGCTGGTGCTGCCAGGCTATTGCTGAAACTACAAAGGAAAGAAAATATGTCCAATAGGCTACACTGCCCTTCAGCTACAGAGACATCCGCAAACATTTCCCACCTTTATAAGCAGGACAAGTTTTACCCAAAATGATGGTTCAAAATTCTTCAGTTCTGAAGAACAACAAGCTTTAACTCCTGGAAGCAAGAAATCCAGGGCCAGCAGCCTGGGTAGCATTACTCAAGTCTTCTGATTTTTAAATGAAAACTGGGCTTAGACAGGTAACTCAGCTATACATTGAGAATACCTAATTTGAATTAATAAATTCAGTCACCTTCTTCTCCTAGCAGCAAATGCATAAGTAATTAATATAAAAAAAGTTTTCACAAGAGAGGAACATACAGGGAACTCCTCCTGATGTTCTAGGAAATGTAGAGTCAACCTTGGAAAATCACTGTTTGAAAGGAAGGCATAATCAAGGAAAAGTTCTACCAAGACTACATAGGAAAAATAGGAATTTCATAGCCAGGTAAGGAGGTTCACAGAGCATGCAATCTGAATTTTACACCTAAAGGAGCTAAAACAGATGAAAGAGCGTCAGAGAAAGCAGTTATACAGAACTGACTGAAGTTCAGGTCTTCAGAAAATCCACAGGAATCTGCTAACTGCTGAGCTTGAAATCAGCAAAAGGAAACTCTGAAGGACTTTTGAATTATTAGAAATCAGTGATCAAAAATCATCACCAATTACTTTTGACTGCTATCACAGCGGAGTTAATCCTGACACACATCAAGACGGGAATACTGCAATAGTGAAGAGACAATATTAATATCATATTGTGGCATTCGTGAAGCCATAATTAAAAGGCATCTTGTCTTAGCATCCAAATATCAGAAAAGTTAAGGACAAATAAAACAAAGAAGTCAAAGCTGACACAGGAATGAGTTAAAGGTTGGGAGATAATGATAATCTAATTTATTAAAAAATAAAGTAGCAATCAATTATTTTCAAAAATACTTTCCTGCCAGACTTCTATGACTGGTTGCCTTTATCCAACAAAATGTCCTGAGTAATTGCAATTATTAGAAATTGAAGTTATATAAGCTCAAAATGTAAATAAGTTTATTACTTTTGCCAGTTAAAGACTTTTGAAACAACCTCTTGCCTCCTGTGGCTGGTAAGAAATGACTCTGAGAAATTCAACCATGACCAAATAAATTCCTTTATAGAAACCTTATTGAAACTGAATGAGTAATTACAAACATGCCATAGAGACAAACGAAATTTTTTAACAGAAGTGATATAAAACCAGTGGTTCCTCTACTTCCTAAGTTTCAAAATTCAGTTTGTGAGGGCAGCTTCACTGATTTCAGGTAACTTATCCAAGATACACTTCAATACACCTGACATGAAGCACTGGCACAGTGACTGAGTAACATCACAGGTGACAACATCCAGTTCAATCTGAAGTAAGGATATTTGGAAAGTTTTAAGGAAAAGGGATACCTAGGCAAGTTATATTGTTGAATATTGCCTCCGAAGTGTCTTAAGTAAAATGATTTGGTATTATGCCACCTGTTATTTTCAGTGATACTTTTTAAGTGCTCCAAGATGCAATTGATGTACCAGTGGCAGGCCAATCAAAAGAATAATCACAGTTGGTTCAAGCAGGTTCCACCTGCTTAGGGAAGCATTCTAGCTAAATACTGCAGCATTATGGGTCTGAAAGTGCTGTTCACTTCAAATTTCCATTTCTTTTAGTTTTTCATATCGGTTACAGATATACAAATACAATACTTGCATGCAATTCACATTCTAATTTCTCAAGAGGAGCAAAAAGCTGAGTTAAAATATCAATGCATAGAGAACTTATGAAAACCACTTCTTATTTCACTAAAGGCTCCATTCAAGGATACCAATCACTTTTTACAATTTTCTCTTTCATAAGTTCTGATCCACCTGCAAGTTAAAATATGTAAAAAACCTAAAAGGCAAACATTCCAATCACCTGAAATAATAACAGATAACATAATCTTTGACTATAATGCCACAAAAAAAATCAAATAGTGAAGTTGGGATATTACATCATCTCTGAATTCAGCCATGGTGAAGCACATTCTGGGATGTGTGCCCATTCTCGGTGTATACATTTCGTGACAGATCAGTGGTACACACTGGAGTAAATCCAAAGGAAGATCCGTAAAAATTAGCTGAATACCCAAAAATGGGCTTTTCAAGAAGACTTACTTCATGATAAAAAAGGCTGAATAGTTTAGATTGAAACATTTTCACAAACAAGGCAAACTTCATTTGATTACCAAGTATCTATAACACAAGTTAGCCAACAGTAAAGGAGATACAGAATAAAAGATTTATTTTTGCTGAAAAATCTACCATGCCACCAAACAGTTCTTTTCCATTTGAAATCTGAAAACAAAAGGGGATCTCCCTCTCAGGAACATGGGGAGACTCTTGGGTCCTTTTATTTAATGAGAAATTATTGAAAGCTATTTTTTTTTCTTTTATCCTTCTACCTTCAGTCTCACATCTTGGCAGTCTTCAGATTTCTTAGAATATAGAAATATTTTAGGCTGAATAGTACTTTTTGCAAGGCCTGGTATTAGCTGATTCCAAGGGATTCCTTGCTGAAAAAGTCAGACTCAATGATCCTTGAGCGTCCCTTCCAACTCAGCATATTCTGTGAAGCTGTGCTGCAGAAGTGGGGGTTTGGGTTTTGGCTTCTTTTCTCAGGAAATTACTGCACCAAACTGTTTCACAAAAGATGTAGCAAAAAAAAGCCTGGGGTACTCTCTTCCAGTAATAACACAAGAATGCTTCTTGTTCAGTCCCTATGCCTGCTACCACTCCGTGATTTTTAATTCTCTCAGTAATTCACCTGGTGCCTTTGATTTCGGTTTGCTTCACCTTGAAATACTTACAGTCTTTGTGTCCTGCAAAGGTAGGAGACTGTGAAAGAGCAGCTCCAGTCTATTACAATAATACAGTGAACACAACCATGAAAACTTCCCTGAGAGCAAGAGAAAAACAATCTGAAATAAAAGTAACAGCAGACTGATGGAATATGGCTATTCCTTCTGTAGCTGAATCCCTTAGGGGTTTTTGACTTAAAAATATAAGTCTGTTTTTAATGTTCATGACAGGTAAGGCTAGTTGTGACTAGGGTGACAATAAGAATAATTCCTCCTAAGAAATAAATCAGCATCACTATTCATTGAAAAACAAATAGAAATTATTTTAGAAGACAAAAAGACACTGATAAAACTAGATATTTTTCTTGTCCTTATAAAGCCTTAATGAAAAATGAATCTTTATCCAGTGGCAAAACCAAGTGATCTTAATGAGAACAAGCTGGGGATGCAGAGAGCACTAGATTATATCTGTGTTAACCACCCAGTAGATATTCCTCTTTCCTTTTTCAGCAAGGAATCCCTTGGAATCAGCTAATACCAGACCTTGCAAAAAGTACTATTCAGTCTAAAATATTTCTATATTTTAAGAAACCTGAAGACTACCAAGATGTGAGACTGAAGGTGGAAGGATAAAAGAAAAAAAAAGGCTTGAAAGTAGCTTTCAATAATTTCTCATGAAATAAAAATCGATGTTTTAAAATATACACTACTTTGTGTAACAAAGAAATCAGGATTCCTAGATTCTGCAAGTCTTATATTAAAAAGCACATTTTCTAATATCAGCTTGCTATACCCATTAGCCTGTAAATTGAGGCGTAACTAACATAGAGAAGGGCAATAAGCATCTTTCTCAGAAAATGCAATGGAAATTGTCCTGTTTTTCATTAAATTTGTATTCATCATGCTTCTAACAACAAAGCTGTGATACAATTTACACATCATTCTAAGTACATAAACAGCTTTCCAATATTTTCCATATTTCTACCAAGCAATGGTAGAGACAGTAATCCACATCAGTAAGAAAATTCTAGTATTTATTTCTGGTCTATTAAAACTAATAATCAGTTCTCCTACTATGACAACGCTGACAAGTCAAAAAATGTGACTTCTACTCAGTAGGAAAGATACCATTTTTACCAGAGAAGAGAGACTGAAAAGATTCTCAGTTGATAACAAATGAGAGCCACAGGGCTCAACCCATCTCTGATTTCTGTAAACCTCTCTTATTGCCCCTACCATGAAACAAACTCTAAACATGGTTTTCCTTTCCTGAGGAGTCTCACCAAGCTCACTAGATGATATATATATAAGCACTCTGAGCATTCCTTGTATGCCTTTATCAGTCTTCAAATAAAAATGGCTTGCTTTGAGTCTGTCAAACATAATTAAATTACTTAGTGTTCAATTACTGAGACAAATGCTGACAAATCCATTTGATTACCACAGACAAGGCTATGCTGTCCATTGTGGTATTTTCCTCAGGTTTTTTCCTCTTGATATTGTTCATACTTTCTGGACATTACTTACGAGGTGTCCTGTATGTATTTATGCAATACTCAGGAAAGCATATCTTCAGCATGACCAGGAACAACTCAGCTGCCTGTACCTAACCAGGCAGCATAAAGATCTGTGTGAATTGGTGTAAACTGCCCCAAATTCTGTGGTACCTATCTTTCTTCACTACTGCTACTAACTGCTCCAGGCAGATGAAAGTTGTCTTATTGGATGAACTTTTGCCACTTTTATCCTTACTGAAGTGTGAAAATATCTTTTCCTATCAAACAAACCTTGTCAGTACTACAAGTCTCCTCTTGGGGGCATACAAAAAATTCACTACAAAGATGGGTAGCCCACAAATCCAAAGAGATGCTCTTGTATGCTTTTCTGATTGAAGACGAGTTTTACAGCGCGCTGAACTCATCTCTTCAGTCACTCCCAAGCCAGACTTCATATCAGGAATGCACTTAAGCTTGTGCTGAAAATTAAGGTGGCATTTCGACACCGTTGAGGTTTAAGTCCTTCTATCCTGTTCCTAATGTGCTCCTGATCATGGAATCATAGAATGGCTTTGGGCTGGAAGGAACCTGAAAGATCATCTTGCTCCAGCCCCACGGCCACAGGCAGGGATACCTTTCACTAGACCAGGCTTCTCAGAGCCTCATTCAACCTGGCCTTGGACATTTCCAGGGATGGGACACCCAGAACTTCTCTGGGCAGAAGAGGTCTGACCTAGAAGCTTAAACCAATCTCAGAAAAGATTCAAGGTCAGAGTCTTCGTTTGAGGGTGAAAGCCAACCTCACTGCTGGCTCCTTTATTGCTGGTTCTTGTTCTTTGCACTGTTACACTGAAACAAGGCTTTCAAGCCTTGCTTCCTAACATGGTGGGATTTTTTAAATAAGGTCATTAAGGTATTGCTACCCTACAGCCACTAAAGACAACACAGATAACTGTAATTAAATTCTCAAGAAATGCAATTCCTTGATTTTCACTACAGTCATAGAAAAAGAATATTTAGACTGCTCAGCACCTCTCTGTCACAAAGGAACTGAACTTTCAAAGTCCCTAAGAGCTGAGCTCTGCTTCCAAAAACAGTTTGTGTATTTATAGTCATGCTTTCTGACTCCCTTTTCCCATTTTCTGATGGGAATACACAAACTTTAAAAAAAAAAAGGGAATTTAATTATAGTAATGGTTCATAAATAAGAATTTCGTCTTGGTACAGTCAGGGTAAGCCCTGGTGGCCTCTTCACAGACCATGTGTACATATTAGTTTGCTTACCTTTCTTTACTGGTATTGCTACCTAGTGATTAATTGACAAACACTGTAGGCAAAGTGCATAAAAATACTTGGGAAAAGCATGTTCAAAACAACACCTGGAACATTAAAGCACTGGACTAGAAATTGTTAAGATACATACCTGCAGTTAATACTCAGTGTTAAACAGTACTGAATTGTTCAAATTACTTGTAGGTTTGGTCCTGCAATAGACCTGGATATGAAGAAAGTTCAGGAAATCCTAATTTTAGCAGTAACACACACAGAACGTCAGAGAAAAATGCTCCTCGAGTTCCTTTAAGACAAAGTAACTTAGTTTCAGGTATATAAATGAATTTAATTCTTATTTCTGAATTTGATCCTTGGTATCTATACAATACACTAATATGATTGGACAAACATAAACCTGATCTTTTCTCACATGAAGGAGCCAGAGCACAGATTAATTTTGAGATCTTGAGTTTGGATGGGTAGAAGTTAGAGTGTAGAAAATATGCAAAAAATCATGAACACAGAAATTAGGTAGCAGGCACAAACATAAAACAGTAAGGAAGGGAAGAAGCAATGATTTTAAAAAGCTCTGAGTCATGCTTTGAAACTTTTGGGGGAACTAAACACCTTACACATGCCAGTTGCTAGAGCAATGCCTCAGGTTGAAATTGCTCAGAAACCTAAGACTTGGTGATGAATTCACAGTGTAACTCAGAAGCAGTTCCTTGGAATCTGTGCAGTCACATCCAAGTAAACCCTGTGTACGCAAGGGGAAAATGTAAGCCTTTATCAGCCTAGCAGTATTAATCTTCAAGTATTCTGTCATTCCTCCCGTCAAGGTAAAAGTGAAGTGTGAAACAAGCTGCCAGATATGCTCGCTGGCACAAAGAAATTTAGTTGGGCTCCTTCTTAGAATGCCTAATTCTCAAATCAAGTGTTTCTCATTCCATCCAGGCATGCAATTATGTATCCATTACTGACTGTAGCAGTAAAACAAATCTCAACTACTGTGTCTGCTGCTGGAGTTCTGAACTAAAACTAGGTCCAGCCTTTTCACTTCGGGTAAACTGACCCTGACCCTGATTTGACATTCTTACCACACAGCACTGGCAAGAACATTGTAAAAATAAAAAAAATAAAACATTGTAAAAAGGGGGGGGAAAGAAGAAAAAAAGAGCTACTTAGTGCAGGACCAAGGGGGTTTTATCTTCTTCATTAAATGGAAGGAAATAGATCATATACAAAATGCATGAAATGGGAGCGACAGAGATGAATAATGCATCCGTTACTTGTTTGCATAATGGAGTTATTTGATCTACTTTGACTTCTCAGGCAGAGCAAAATCAAAACATAATGGTGCTCCCACCTTCTTCCAAGAAAGTCCTCAGGAACTCCTATCCTTTGAAAAGCCACAGGGTGCTATAGAATACTAATGAACTTCCAGGTGTTGTAGGTACACCTGAAAAATAGCACAGGTGATTTTGGGCCAGGGAAAATATCAATCACTGGGCACCTCTGCCTGATTTAATGAGTGAAGCTCAAGCAGTCAGGCAGGAGGTGGCAGACAAGTGCCCATATGTGCTCAGATGGCAAACTTGCACAGGGGAAAGAAGAACAAAGGTATTTCAGAGGGGTTATTTTAACAGGTTTAGGCTCTTTTTACTCATAAACAACACATACTTTTGTTAACTTTTAATACAGCAATTTGTCTCCAAATAAGCGTTTTAGAAAGCTCTGGAAACTCCTAAATGCTTTCAAATGTCTTTGTCACTACTTTATGAATTCAAAGGCTGTTTGATAATGTTCAGTCATTTGAACAGCAAAGCTCTGTAATGAAAGGTTCAGTCCTAAACTGAAGTCAAGGACAGCATCCTCCAATGAGGAAAAGTTAAACACCTGACCAGACTTTCTCTTGACTTTACCTGTGCAGGTACACATGGTACTGAGATGGCTTCTTTTTTTCTTTTTTTTCTTTTTTTTATTTCTTAATATTTTTAACTACCCTTGAAAGGATGACATTCACCTCAAAACCAAAAGACACACTTCCTCTGTGCTGATTTTCTGCCAGGACATTCTGCAGGAGGGAAGGGATTTTCTGCTTTTCAATGAAGCTACTCCACTGTCATAAAAAAATTACAGCCAAACATCAGTGACAAAGAGGTTAACCAAGACATAACTCTTCAACCTTGGCATATTTTTCCCCTCATTTCATCCCAAAACATAAGGTATCAGTTGCCAAATTTCTGTTGTCCTACCAATAGTGCTTAAAGTCAGCACACCAGAACTCAGAAGGTTTGGTCCAGCAGCCGAGCAGAGCTGCTTGGCCTGCCCAGATTGATACAGGGACTTTCATGTAGGATTTTAGGGTGCGGGCACACAGTAGAGTTGAAAACTCTGAGATCATGTGTGGACAAAGTAACTTTACAGGTGCTCATCAGCATTGCAATGGGAACAACTTTTTCTGCTTTATCTGAAAATTGCTGAGGAATCCTTACCTCCTGTAATGGCAGAATTGTATTTATTGGGTGAAAAAATCTTATTACAGGACAATTTCAGCATTACTTTCATTCTAGCTAATCTAAAATTAAATCCAGGAACTTACCAATAAAAAATACTGTCTGATAGATATTTATATGAGTCTAAATTTAAAGCCTAAAATGGATGTTAGTTCTAACTTGCGTGTAATAACTTTATAGAGTGCTCTACTGAATAAAAATGATTCACTTGCCTTAATAAAAACAATTACATTAATAGGACTGCATTTTTCTCAGTTTACATATTTAAAACTTAATAAAATTCTTTTTCCCATCTGATTTATGGGAATCATAAACTCACTAAACGCCGCTATGCTCTCTCAAATAATTACATTCAGAAGTAAGAGGCTCCTGTTATTTATCTTTCATTATACTAAATTTTTTTTTAGCTAATCTCTGTCCCTCATTACTTCTTACATATGAAAGCACTTTTTACTTACTATTGTAAATGTTCAGTTCTAGGGGTTTTTTTTCCTTAAGAAAGGATCTTCTCATTGTCACTTAGAGGATGCTGAGCTGTGTGGTACAAAGCAATAGTACACGGCTCCTCTGTCAGAATTTGCTTGGGTGCATTGACAAACCAGGCATCAGTCCTTTCAACGTACACTCAAAAATGAGTATTTTTTTCAGCACTCCTTCAAAATTGTGGTTTTATCTGTTCCTCTTTCTCCCAAAGAATTGTTTGTCTCTGTCAGAATGCCATTAACTGAGATTTCAGTTCTGATGGTCCTGAATGTTGAGGCACAATCTTATCTTCATAGGAAGTGCCCCTGGCACTGTTTCTTCCGGAGAAATGATAATGAGAATATATTTTGTAATGTGCCAGAGCTGCTCTAGTTCCATGAAGCTGTGGAAACAAATGTTAAGAACTCTTGCCTAAAAAAGCCCACTTTTACTGGGAAAAAGTGTGATGGGTTTTACATTACAGACATAAGGAACACAGACACATTTATTGCCACGAAAGTAAGTGCTGCTAAAACCAATTGTAAATCAAACTAGAAAAGGAAACCAAGTATACTGTATTCAAGCTGAGGAAAAGGGATAAGAAATGTGGAAAGTAACTGATCTTTCTTGTGACTTCAGTTAAAATATTTATGAATACAGCTAACAGTAGCTGAACTACCCTGTCAGCCTCTGTCCCTGAAAGGGATGCCATTAACTTAATTCTTATATAAGAACAGTAATTTAAAAATGAGGTTGTACTTGGCAGTCACTTTTGAAGCAATTTAAATATCTTTAGGTGTTTTGACAACGCACCAACCTTCCAACACATAACCTTTTCCTGTCACTCTGAGCACAGTTTCTTGAGTCACCTCTTGAAAGATCAGTGCTAACAGTAGTTTAGGCAGAACCCACCTCCTGTAAGTAGAGAAAACTAGCAAAAAAGAAAATTTAGTCTAATGCTCACTGTTCTGACTCTGAACCTTTTCCTTACAGATGGCCATGGTGATTTGAGGTGAATGAGAAAACTGTACAAGCTGCTTTTAAAAAGCTGGGATGTTTCTTTTATCTATCCTGAAGAAGACTCACTCAGTTTGTGTCTGTAGCATTTCCTCTGTAAAAGCCAAATTGCCAGTCTCAGGCAGGCATCCAAAATCTAGTTGTTGTTTTCCTTCTTACAGACTATTTTCAGGAAGAGATGTCACCAGTCCAGTGGAGCTCCCCAGGAGAAGCACAGGACCAAAGATACCTAGGATTAAATGATTCATCACTTCTGAGACTTCATTGTATATTTTAAGACAAAAGCAAGTGTCAGATGATATAAAATGACCACCTACAATAACAGATCACATGAATTCAATAAAATATCTCTGTCTGGATTCCAATGGCACGAGAATACCTAATAAGGGTTTTCCAGGAAGGTATCTGGTCTGCATTTAAACACCAGAGAGAGAAGTTGGGCCATATTTGTACTCAATTTTCCTGGTTAACAGTGCAAATATCACCAGGATCGTTATGTATTTGCACTCAGAGTCATCAAGGCAAAATAAATAATCTTAGAAAAGCTGCAACTGCAAAGCCATTCAGTGGGTAGTCAATCTAGAGAGGAGAAATCAAAACCAGATTTAAGGCAGAGCTGCACACAGGTAGCAGCATTTACATCTGCATACTTCCCAAAACAAGGAACACAATCTAAACCCAAGGCAAAGCTAAGTAGAGACTGCAATTTAAAATAAGACTGCAGACTCAAGAAAAATTTATACAGTTGTTTGGGGTTATTTTTTTCTGAAAAGGCAACATGTGGTGTGGGATTTTATAAGGGAGAAGGTAAAAAGAAAAGGGTCTTATTGTCCCAATTATGACACTGTATAAAAAGGCAAAAATAATTATTGCTAACATCCTTTTAAAAAGAGGAAGCAGAAAAGGACTCCTTTTAACCTGCACAAAGGTACTCCAGAAGTCACAACGAAGGCCTGCCAGAAACCAGACTGATCTTAACGATTTGGATCATGTCCACAGAACTGTATTTACTAAGAGCATGTTGCTTGTACTGATGGTTAAATTGAACATAAAGATCAATAGTATCTGGAAAGGTGATAGAGAGAATGATTAGCCTTTGCTGCTAAGAGGGAAGAACATATCCCACCTGCCTTCATTCTCCCTCCTGGATCTAAAATGTCTCTCTACAGAGCATGCACTCAAAAATGCTGGTCATAGAACAAAGCACAACTGGGGTTCTGAGGGCCAACACAACAGGTCTGCAGCTCCACTCCTCCCTGCCGAGATCACAGATTACTGCCTCTGTTCTTCAGGATCAACAAGGATTCAAATGATATTGGTGAGAACTGTCTGCATGCTACAGACTGAAAGACCAATTCCTAATGTAAAGCTATTGCTATGAAGTCATACAGCTATGGATGATCTGAATGCATAATTACAAACATTCTCACACTTGCAACCCAAAATTACTTGGGACTTAACCAAGGCAAGAAATAAAAGGGAAAAAAAACCTCACAAAACACAAGGACTTTGTTCTTTGTAACAGTGTTTATATCTTTGGAGAAAACAAATGGAGTGGTGCAAAAGCACAGTCAAATGCTCAGTGTTTACAGTGGACAACTGAGGTCCACTATAACGAGTTAATGGCAATTCCTTGTAATAAGTTAATGGCAACAATGCTACTCTTTCATGTAACTCCTACTAAAAGGTAAGTAGCTGTTGTAGAGAATTCATGCTTTCAGGCCCTCCTCTTCTCCATCACTCTCCTGGACAGGACTTTGCAGGTTGTGCCCCCAGTTTATGGGGACAGCGTCTGTGGCCCCAGGGCCCAGTGACGTACACGGCGCTTCCCACCCACACCAACTTCCTTTTCTTTCCCACATCCGCGACCCACGGCAGTCATTTCTTGTGTTACACACATCCAAATCCAAACACAGAATTAACACAAAGCCTATGGAAAATTCAGTGAGAAGTAAGGACTTCAAAGTTGATGCATCTCAATTATTACAGCTATTTCAACGTACAAAATGTGTCTCCATATCATCGTGTAACCACCAAAGAAAATATTTTTAGGTTACACTTCTAACAAAAATTACTGCTATAATGTATCATTTTTTAAAACAATGTTAGAAAGCCGTTAGAATAATACACTTATGCATAATTAAAAGCAACACACAATCACCTATGGAAATGAAACATAACTGAAATGTGCATTAAACATGCATAAATATTTCTTCCTTAAGTAGCTTACTGAATAATACTTCATGAGAATTGCTTTTTACAATTCACAGTCTATGTAGCAATAAAGTGGTCCCTTTGAAAGCAATCATTACTACAGAGAAACCCCAAATTTAAAAATTAAAATTCATTCTACTACCAAGAAAAGGAAAAAAATCAGTCTCACCATTTTACACAAAAATATTCTGAAACATTCATATCAGGATGACAGCAGCATTTTATTTAGACGTTTATTTCAAACAAGCATCATATATTAGTTATCCACATAAAAATTCTGTATAACTAAGCAACCAAGAAATGCCAGTGTATTTACTTTGAAGGGCAGTGGAGCATGAATTACAGAGTTTAGGCTCTACAGAGCAAATATTTGTTCTCATGTGCTTAAAACTAATTTGTGCCATGTCTTGTATATATTGGAAGGTAATGATGCCTTATGGCTGGCAAAAGTTTGTAAGTTCTGGAGTGCTGCTTTCTTTGACTTGCTTTCTTGGAAGAGAGATAAGATGCTTTGGCTGAGCTAAAATAACACAATGAACATCCAACAGCATAAGATACATATGATTAGTGATGGAACTGGACAAATGGTATCAAAAGTTTCTAAACTTTTCAAGAGGAAAAAAAGACATGCATTTGGTGGGGCTTTGACTAGTAGATAGGTTTCTAGAAATGCTCAATATGTATCACAAAGCCATCTGCCATTATTACACAGCAGGACCCTCTCCAAGCGTCTTTTTTTCATTTTCTCCCTATAAGAAAGGATTAAGATTAATGCACATTTTAAATCAAGTTTTATCAGTCTTTCAAATTTTACAATTACCAAGAGAAGCTACCTGAAATACATTATTTCCTATTCCAAAATTACACTTATTAAAAATGTTAATTCAGGAAAATGCATTGCTGGTGTTGTTGCACTGCATTTCAGAATGAAGACAAGTATCAGAATGTCTTAATTTCAAAAGGACCTATACGAATTTACTAAACAGTCCTAGCAATCCTCTAACTCTAGAACAGTATTCTGTACTTCGTAGTCTATTTAGAAAATTCCCAATTTATAATGCAGCATTTCTTGTCCAATTAAATGCACCACCAAACCTGTATTTTAGATCTTCCCTCCACTCAAAGACTTAAATATTAGATACTTAGATAATATATATGAAGGGATAAAATTATTTCAAACCTTGAGCAAGCAGCAAGCCAGCATAATTCAAAACTTAATGTTATCTCTACTAAATCAACTTTCAGAGAAGTTTTGCAAGTAAGTTGAGATGCTTACAGCTATTATCTAAAAAATAAGAATCTGGATATATTGACTCCCTTTTTCTGTTGTAGTAGAAGAAAGAAACATTGAGCTTGTTATAGAAAAAGTGTCTAAAGCAAATGATTTCTCAAAAAACTTACATGCACATCTTCACACACTTATTAGAAGTTTAATAGAAAAAAGAGATGAGCAAAAGCAGCTGGCAATGGAAGAGAGTCTTGACACAAGTATAAATAAAGCAGAGTGGAAATGCAAAGCTCAGAAGGGATGCCATGTTTTCTGGACATAAATCAGACAGGAAAAATGAATCATACAAAGGACAAAAGAGTAGCTGACCATAGAATCACACAGCAGCTGAGCCTGGAAGGCACCTCTGAAAACCATCCAGTCCCAAGCTCTACTCAGAGCAGGCTCAGCTAAACCAGGTTGCCCAGGGCCACATACATTCAGGTTCTGAACATCACCAATGGTGGTCACTCCATCACATCTATGGACAACCAGCTCTGGTGCCTGACTACCCCCACAGTGTAATCAAAAAAAGGCTTCAGTCTGAACCCCTGTCTCTTGCCTTGTCACTGACTACCCCTGAGAGAAGTCTCTCTCTCCTTTACATAGAGAACATCCCCAAAACTTTCTCTTCTCCATGCTGTACAGTCCCAGCTTGCTCAGCCTCTCCTCATCCAACAGGCGCCCCAAACACTTGATGATCGTGGCGCCCTCGGCTGAACTCCCTGCAGAGCACCCACGTCTCTGGAACTGAGGAACCCAGAAGTGGACACAGCCCTGCAGAGGACACCTGAACCAGCTGGCAAAGCTCTGCCCAACGCAGCCCCCGAGGCTGCTGGCAGCAAGAGCAAGCACACTGCTGGCTCACAGTCAACGTGGTGCCCCTGCACCCCCTGAACCTTGTGCACCCTGCAGCCTGGGCTGGTGCATGGGGTGAGGTGCAAAACAAGGACCAGTGTCCCTCCCAGCCTCTGTAACATCTCAGCACAAAGCTGCTCTGGCAAAATGCCTCCATGCGAGGGACCAAGTAATTCACAGCTACACGTACACGTGGATGTTCAGACACGTGCATTTATACAATGTCCATACATGGGCACACATACACAGGTCAGCTGTAAATGCACATTAATACAAAAACATACAAAAATATCTGATGGTTGCAAATATTTCAGTTTATTGGCTATAGAGGAAGTTGAATTTGTTTCTCAGGTCAAGCCAACTTATTTTAAAATGTAACAGTATTTTATTTCAAAATGTAACAGTAAGACTACAACTGGTTAAGGTGAAAGATATGGGACTCATTCTGCTTAAATTAGAATGCATGGTTATACCTCTTCATGAATACCTTTTTCCCCAGCCAACCATATTTGAAAGAGGAAAAATTATTTTAATGTTCAGATGGAATTGGTGGTGGAAAAAAGTAGCTATTACATTCTGACAAAAAGAGTAGAGCTCAGTAAACAAATCCTACTACCTATCTCATGCAAGCAAATGAAAACTGGTTGCCTTGAGAATAGTCATGGTAAATCTGGGGACCAAATTTAACTTCAGAGGGATTCTGATCATGCAGCAAGAAGAAAACAGCACAGTATAACAAATACTGTCTGATTGTTCTCTAAGCAATATCTACTTTCCCTCACCATCTTTTATAATTTAAGGAATAATCAAAGACAATAAATATCTTATATATCTTAGGAAGTTTATATACATAGTATGTTGGGAAGAAGAGTATTTCCTTTTTCTACTTTTTCAGTGATAGAAAAAACAATAAAATCCTTATAGATGAACAATAAAGAAATGCAGTAGGATGAAACTCAGCTTACAAAATAGTCAAAACACAAAAAGGCAGTAATACTCAAAAATCTGAAGACCAAAACCCAAATGTTCTGCATTTCCATATTAGTACTGATGCTCAGTATATGCATGATCTCAAACAGCAATGGGCAAGAAAGCATTAATGAAAGACAAAAGATTATTCTAAGTAGGTTAGTAAAGACTAAGAAATTTCCAGGAGACCAGTCCTTGACAGCCATCAGTTTACAGTACTGGCAAATGCAAACCAGAAGAAAAAAACATACAAATTACTGAGATTTAAACAAAAACATAGATAACCCAAAAGCAGTCATTTTTCATTTGCAAAAAAGCATTTACCTCCTACCGGAAGTCACCAACAAAAATTACTGTATTTGAATGTCTAGTGTTATAAAATTGTGCTTAAAAATAAAGCTGAATTAGTTTTTTTCCATTAAGGTTATTACTATGGTTCAGTACATTGTTTTGAATATAAAGATTCAGCAGCTATTGTCTCTAGTTTTCCTTTATGAGATCTTTAATATGTTTTCAAGCTAATTTTAATTTGTTATAGAAAAACAAATGACCTTTCTTCTCTAGGTTAAATTAAACTTGCCTCTTGTGTAGGTATGATGTGTGAAAAAAGCAGGAAAACAGTAACCACAGTTGATAAAAGCTTTTTTAAAGTAAGAGAGAAATGTTTTTCTATTGGTTAACTGTTTTTCAAGCCTTGGGAAAAAAAAATCTTTTTTTTTCCACGGAAAAAAATTAACTGCAGTAGGTATGCATGAGCAGAATTTTCCTATGTTAAGTATGAAAAAAACCCTCTGCAGTATATTACCTCAGTGAACTGATAGTTAACTCAAGAACAGAGTCTGCACAGTTCACAGGAAGCTGTGTCCTTTGCAATGACAGCAACAGTGTGTTTATCTAAGAGCAGTTTGGGTCACTTAATTTTTGACCAAAATTCTATCACAACTCAAGATCACTAAGAAAATTATGAAGCTCATTAGACACAGGTTTCAAAAATACATCAGGATGCTCAAGTCTTGCTGGAAGTATCTGAAGCATGGTGTGGGTACAGGCTGTGATGCACCCCAAAAGCCCATTCTGAAGATGATCCAGCCTGAGCCTTGGCTGCAGCACGTCAGGACTCTCAGCTCACATGCTTGGCACACCTGTCTGCAGAAATCAAACTCTGGAGAAGGTAATTCACACACCTGGAGATCACTCTTCAATTCCAGTCTGTCAGTTTAGAGAGAGTAATTTTGCCTGTGGGCCAGCTGCAAAATGGGGTAACAGTCTTTGTGTCACCTCACAAGATAAGCCTGTCAAATCTCTCACAGATGCTTTGAAACCAAAATGCTGTATATTTATCTAATTGCATATATCTAATTGTGCTTAATGCTACTAGAGGCATTTTTCAGAGATTGTACAGGCCTCTGAACATAGTGATAACAAATGAGAACTCTGAATGAAGCTGTGCTCTGTTTATGTTTGGATTTGCTACAGCTTCTGCCATTTCACATCTGGGAAAGGCAATTCACAGCCAGCCTGCCATGGGAAAGGTGCAGCCTGGCTGTAGTCCCCATGCTCCTCACTGCAAGGTTTTTTGTGCATCCCAATTCACCCTGATCTTCCTTCTCTTGCTCCAGCCACAGTTTTTCAGTCTCTCTCCTGGGAAGAGCTCTTCCCTGCACCCGTCCCCCTCCGCTCCCACGCGGTATACTTTGTTCATGTTCCACCAGCCAACTAAACTTCTGGGCCTCACTTCTTCCCTTCCCAAACACAACAGGAAAAAGCACCAGTTCAACTAATCAGCACTGCCTGACAGGATCATCTGAACATCTCTGTTCAGCAGAGAAAGATCCAAAAATTGCAGTCACAGATCTGAAAGAACTGGAAACAGATGCAATGCTACATCACCTGTCATATGCAAGATAAACCAAAAATCTCCCGGCTATTTTAACTTGACAGACAACATCACTCAGCCAACCATCTACCCCTTTTCATGTTTTAACTCTGGGGGAAGGAAAAACAGAAGCAACTAGAACTGACCCAGATGAATTTAAATGCTCAAGTTAAGACTGCTAACTAGGATGAAAGGAATTTTTGCAAAGGTTTTCTTCTTTGAAGAAAACATTAATAACCAAGATTAGCTCCTGCAAAATACAGACTCATTTAAATTTTTTGTCTTTAAAGAAAATATGATGTAGCTAAGCAACCTAGCTCTTCCTTAAACTGAAAGCTGGTTTTCATAGCACCTTGTTTATCACTGAGAACTCTGACAAACTTCCACCTTATTTTATGTAACAGTGTCTGGGGGAGTGCCAGATTAAATCTGGTTTACTGTCATAAGGGGACTTTTCCCATGAATGCAGATGATGCAAAAGTTATTTTTAAAATAGCATCCAAAATGTTTTTTGTGTCTACTTCATGCTCTTCAAATACCCTGAGCGGCTAGAGAGAACAGATACACCTGTCTGCTTCTGAATCCAAGAAGTGCTGGCTATGTTTTCTTTACCTGCATGCTGAAATGAGCCACTGCCCTCTCTGTGCCTTAGATTCCCCCTTCAGCCCAGGATTTGATATAGCATTTAGTATTTGTTTTCTACCACTAATGATGTTGTTTTAAGACAAAATATATCCTGACATGCTCTCTGCTCTGGTTGGGTACTGCTCTTATCCTATGTCGAATGCACTCAGCAGCTTCAAGAATTACCATTATTTCCAAATTAGAAGCTAACTATAGTCCATAAATCCATTCAGTCAGACTGAATCACCATACAGCTTTGATTTCAAATTCTTCTCATTCTGACTGCCCTTCTCCTAATGGATAGGACAGAAAATACATGCAAGTAATAAGCAAAATCAATGACACTGAATATGACCCAGTGGGTTATGACTTCAGATGCTAATCTCTTGTCATGGTTCCCCTCCCACAGACTGTGCACATTAATAGCCTCTTCCCAGTCTGACAAGGGCACTGAAAAGCATTTGCTTGAAAAACCTGGAAAGCATTGGGTTCCCTCGCCCCGTGCCCAACTCAGTC
Source organism: Irena cyanogastra (assembly GCA_013397155.1). NCBI lineage: Eukaryota > Metazoa > Chordata > Aves > Passeriformes > Irenidae > Irena > Irena cyanogastra. The sequence continues at coordinate 221,643 of VWZV01008984.1, read as the reverse complement.
CCCATTACAATTCTATTTTTAACCAGCCCCTGCCTTGTTCAGTTGCTTGTAACCTTGCATACAGTATAATAAAATATGATGGTCCCAAATTTTTTGCTTAAACAATGGAAAAAATATTTTGGCTGCACTGCTCATTTGTTTTCCCTTCTCAAATGGTTTTGTGTTTGTGCACAATAAATAAACGCACAGTAAGTCTATGCATCCTTCTACAAACACAGATATGCAGCCACTCCATACAGACATCAATGTAGCTTTCTTGTTTACTCTGCTTCCCTCATTTCCTGTAGATATTTTTGCACACTGTCATTTGTGGAATACTGTTGAAACCCAAAGGGATGTCAGCTGAGCCTGCCTCACACTGCAAGCTGTTGCCAGGCTCATTAAGGCCAGGGGAACAGTGTGGAGCCCACTGCCATTGCTCACAGACTGATGCTGCTGGCTGGAAGGATCCAGCCGAGCTCAAGGGGCCACAGCTGATTTTTTCAGACGTTCCTCAGCCTTGACATTATTGCTGGTGGCTCCACAAGGACTCTAAAGTTGTTACTAAAAGTGCCAGCAGCTGCCGTCAGCATTCATGGAGAAGAAATCCAATACAGTAAAAGTCTTCAAGGGTTTCCAACAGGGTAAAAGTGTGTGTTTTCTTACTCTCATAACCAGCCTTGACTGTACATGGTACAGCACTGCCTGTACAATGAAATTACTTTGCATTTGTTATTGGGTAACTACACTCTTTCTGTTTGTTAATTTCAGACTTGTCTGCATTGTTTTATGATCTACCCAACTTAATTATTTCTAACTCTGCAGATATTACCTATCATATTTGTTGCAGCCTCAGAGAATCCAAATCTCTTGCCCAATAGCTTTTGGGGAAGCCATTGCCTATTTGGAAGTCAAGATAGAAGGCAGGAAGCAGAGTGTAGCTCTCTCTCACAAAAATAACACCTGGCCATCAGCCTCTTTTTGGCTGATCCAGTTATTAAAAGAAAGGAGAAAAACGTAACAACTGAAATAGACTTTAGCCATGGCTGTAATTTGGCCTTCCTGTGTTAAGCATCACCTAACTTCCTGCTTAATTAGGTTGAGCAGTGTCCAGTCACCCTGCGGTTAAACAAGGGCACTCTTGTTCAGCTAGGCTGCTATGAAATCAGAGATGTATGTGTACTGTCCACAAAAGAGAACAAATCAGGAAAAAAATTCACTACATATTAGGAATTTAAGTGGTCAAATAAAAATGGGGAATCCAAAATTCTCTGTGCTTGTTTTTGTTTCTGTTTTTTGTACTCGAGGGCACCATACATAAAGCAAGATATTTAAGATCCACCAATCCAAAGGAACACCTAAATCTAAGGAGAGATGGGAGTTTAAGGAAGATTAGTATGTCTCAGCATTTTAAGTATTTGAGTCATAATATTCCTAAATCACTCAATCTGACACTATTTTTTTTCCAAGCAAGGACTAGCACTACAACTATTCCATCACAACCAGGTTGTTCTTGATGACCTTCCAAAGACAAATCCCAGTGCCACAGTTAGCATCATCTCCTAATACTGCTGTGCCAGACTATGTGAAGGCAATACAGTACTTTCAACAACAGTCTCTATTTTTTGGTAGAAGTTGGATCCCATCCACACCTTCTCTTTTTTCTGTCTAGCACATACACACCACTGGCTCACCATATGTTTCCATTCACTGTCATGCACCTCCATCTCCCTCATTTCAACTGATTTTTATTTAGAAAATAAACACTTCAGAACAGCACAGAAAGTAGGAGAATTTGTCTGCCCTGTGTCTAGTAGATTTTAGCCACTATAAAAGCATTTTGATTAATCCATAACTTTGGTCTTTTCCTCTCATTCCTGCATAAAGCCACTATCTGTATTGTCATAGCATTAGGGAAGAAGGGAATTGTATTTATGAAATTTTTAAACATTCTGAAATATTCAGCTTTATGCCTTTGGTTTAATGGTATTGGTGGCCTGGCCACATGGTATGGGCTATGCAGTAAACGCTTTCAGAGCCAATTCAGAAATTCACTATTGCAAAGGGTTATCAAACAGTCTGCACAGAGGCTATGATGCAATAAATAATCAAGCCACCTAACAAAGCTGAAGTGAGGAAGGAGGGTCTAACTAGAGCAGAACTGGAAATCTAGTGAGCTCCATTGTCTTCCTACTCTGCTGGAGACAGACTTTGTAAATGGAGGCACAGCATTCAACCATCAGCAGGTATTTGTTTAACTGCTCCTAGGTAGATAAGAGAGCCTAGGGAATACAATTTCATTAGCATTTATAATCAAAACTGCGTGGAAAATATTGTTGCACAACTATGTAAGTTACCCTTATTCCACACAGTGGGTTCCAAGAAAGCAAGTATGAAAGGCAGCTCACGGGACCTTCTCCTGGGCTCAGCTGTGGTAGTTTCTTCTCAGTAGCTGGTACAGTGCTTTGGATTCTCTGTGAGGGTAACATTGATAGCAACAGCCAAAACACCAGTGTGCTAAGCAATGCTTACATGAAGTCAGGGCTCTCCAGTTTCCCATGCTCTGCTAGTGAGGAGGTGCACAAGAAGCAAGCAGAGCCAGGACAGCTGACCTGAGCTGCCCAAAGGGATATCCCACACCATGGAACATCATACCCAGTATATAATCCAGGAAGAGCTGGGCAGGAGGGGTCACTTGCTGCTGGAGGACACGACAGGCATGGGTCAGCAGGTGATATTGTGCATCACTGGTTGTTCTCTGGTTTCATTTTCCTTTTTTTACCATCATTTTAATAATAGTGTATTTTATTATCCTTATTATTACCATATTGCACTTTGTCCCTGTTATTAAACTGTTTCTTATCCCAACCCACCAGTTTTATCTTTTTTCCCCAATCCCCCTCCCCATGGCAGTGGGGGCAGGTGAAATGAATGAACAACTGTATGGCACGTAGATGCCAACTGGGGCTAAACCACAAGAGACACAGGACTGGATTTTTTCCGTTTCATTCTTGGTTGCAGAGATGCAGTTTACAATCCCACCCCTCTGCTGACATATTTTGCTCATAAGACGTTAGGAGAAGGAGGAGCACTTGCCGAAGTATATAATCACATTTGGGATAACTAGAGTGGATTAAAAAACAAGGTTTACCAGATCACATGGGAAACAATTATTTTCTTCTAGGAAGAAACATGAGCAATTGAAAAAGTATTCCCTTGAATTCAGAAGTCAAAAAATACTTCACAAAGAAAAGTATTTTTTCATTTGCAGAAATATTTAGCCTTAAATCAGTCTTTGATAAAAGACTTCATTTCACATTTCAAGTTTATTTTATGAAAAATATCAAAGAGAAAAATACCAAAAAGTATGTTTACAAAAATTCTGAGTTCTTGCTTAAAAATGTTAGCAGCTGAATTCATCAAAACCAACTGTTTTTCTAAATTTAGACTTGGCTTTGATAAATTGGCATTTTACAGAAAATAAGGCAAACATCTCCTGACTTCTGGTAGACAAATGCCAACTTTCCCTACATTTTAACTGTCCTTTCCAAAAGTACAAAAGTGCACAAGGTACCTACTCCCACTAAAAACAAATGGGTGCCTTTGAAATCACCTTTACACAGCAGAATTAAAAGAAAAATCAAAATGTATTTTGTTTAAAAGTTTCATTGAATACATATGACAGGCCAGGCCGAATGATCTACAATTTGCTGACAGATGGAGACCTTCAGAAGAAAGGGGAAGCAGGAAGGAGCTGAGCAAAAACATTTTAGTCAGCTCTGTCAAAATGTTGGCATTTCTACTAGAAGGAATTACAGTATCCAATTCTGCCTGTTATTCTGTATCACTCTATCAAATGACCATGGTTTTCTGAATAATTACCATCAGCATTTCAGCTAATGGTAGTTAGCTGAATATAGTAGCATTTCTACTATATTTTGCAAAGTTGTCCAAGCAAAAGTGACACTGACATTAAAATCCTACTTTGATTCTGAGCACAAAATAATTGTTTGACTTGCAAAGCAGAACCTCATAAATTATTTCATTGGTAATCTTTTCCCCTGTAACTGTTATCTCTTCACAATAACTTTGCTTCTGCTTTAACATCAATAATTCCGAAATGCAGGCACTCCTGAAACTCATGCACTCCATAGCACCTCACACAGAAAGATTCCTTCAGCCCTACAAACCACATTCAATGTCTATAAAATAAATAACATTTATACTCCAGAACACTGCCCAGTGCAAAGATTTGTTACTGAAGTGAGGTCCCCTAGGGACAGACGTACCTCAGAATTGTTGAGATGACACCTGTGCGTCCCTGAGAACCATCCCTCGCTCGAACACTGGTCAATGTCCACCTTCTGCAGATTGATGTCCACTTTGACAACACCTCTGAAAACAGAGAGGAAACAGCCTTGAACACAACGACAGAAATAGGTTAAACTTTTTTATAATGCTGTATCCTGAAAAGCAAAACTCCATGTTTCTTCTAAATATGGAATTTGATAAATTGTCTAAAACCAGAAAAGACTTGTGCTCCCAGAGCCATTGTCACAGAAACATTCTTATTCTAGACTTTGCTGAGATGTACTATGGACAAGAGCTCAGTAAATCTAACATATTAAGACCACGGTGGCAGTTAAGAACAAGTATGGCAGTTAAGTGGTATGTTCAAACAATGGAATTCTCTTCACATTTTACCATGCAGTAAAGACTCAAAATAAATACAGTGAAAGACCTGGACTACTTTTTCTGAAGCCAGCAACCTTCCCAGCCAGTTCTGAGTGCAAGTACCAGACACCGCATCTCATCCCATAGCCAGCAAAAACTACATTCTCCCCTTTGCTCCAGGGAATCCTATCTGCCAAAACAACTGGTAAAAGCCTTTTTTTGTACTCTCCCCAGAGACAACCCAGCCTCCAGAGACATTCAGGCCTCTTCTCTGCAGCTCAACATCCTCCTCCAGCAGGCACCCAAGCCCTCTCCCCACACCTCTGCCAGCTGGCCCTGTAATAAAACCTCATACAACATCAGAAAGCTGCACAAGCCAGCAATAAACCTCTGATGTCTGTGAACTAAACAAAAGCTTCCTACACACACGTCCCGAAGGACCATCTGAATTGTGTAAGTCCTATACCAGGAAGTCTCTAGGTTTCATCATCAACAGTTTGCCTCAAAAATTCTTTTGAAAGAAAAGCTAACAAGCCAATTTCAAAGCTGACACTCTATTTTATAAAAAACTTGAAAATCATCAGAAGAAAAAAGGTACAAGGTAGTTCTATATCTTTAAAAAAAAAAAACTTTCAAAGATTTACATATTCTTCAGAACGACCTAGGTCATTTATAGCATCATTTTGTCAGAATATGTCACCTATGACCGCTTTGCTGCAGTCCAGACTAGACAAAAACATCAATATGCAACTTCTAGTTGCTAAATCATTACACAAACTCATTCATAGCAGATGAATAATCCGTGCTAATTTCTTAAATCTAGAACACCATTCCTTCAAGTTAATCATTTCAGCCACTTGGGACAGATGTTTTCATTTCCACAGTCTGGACTTCCACAACTACAAACACATTTTGTTTTTAACTGGTCAGAGAGGAAACTCACCTTTCCCTCCTCAAACACTTCTTGAAAGAGAAGCACAGATTGCAAATAAAGGACAAACTAATCACTGCCAGAAGAGAAGAAACGCCTTTAAGAGTTTGCTGTGTGGTATCATGAGCAAGCCCTGTAGAAGCAGAGCGCCAGTAAAAAAAAGATATAAATATTTTCAAAAGAAAACTTACCTAGAAGTTACTTGTGAGAAAGACAACACACACAAGCCAGAGAAATTAGGGTCAGTAAGTACACTGAGAAAACATTTGAGTGTGGCTTTGTACCAGAAGTGCTGCAATTTGGAGAACTCATGGCATGTTCTAATGGGACAAGCATCAGAATGCAGGAGAGCATCCTAACACTCAGAGCCATGTACTGGAAAGAAAGGAATATACTTCTGGACTTCTCACACCAGAATTGATTAAAGAACTTACATTCTTGGAAAGCTCTTTAATACAATTACTTTGTTAGAAACAGATGCGAAAATCAGATTCATACAGCAACTATCACTGGAAGAAGCCTCTTGTGATCAATCCAACCAGCTCAAAGCAGGCTCTTAAGTTGGGGGTTTTTTTTATACCTTCAATAATGGAGACTTCACCATCTCTGGGAAAACCGATCTAGTGACTGACTAAACTCACAGTGTCCAAAAAAAAAAAAGATTTCTGATGTTTAAATGAAATTTCCTTTATTTCAGTTTGTGCCTCTTGAGCTCTCCATCCTTTCATTGAATAAGGCTGAGAAAGGCCTGTCTCTCTCTCCTTTACACTTTTTCCACTGGGTACTTACACGTAAAATGCCCCTGGAGCCTTTTCCCCTCCAGGCTGAACAGCACCAGCTCACTCAGTCCTCGTTTGTCAGATCCTCCAACCTTTAACTATCTGTGTGGCCTTTCACTAGATTTGGTTCAGTACATCCATATCTCCTGTGCTCAGGAGCCCAGAAGTGGACATGGCACTCTTGATGGGGCCCCATCAGGCTGGGTAAAGATAAAGAATCACTTCCCTCAATCCACTGGCAAAACTTCCTCTCAGCAACCAGGAGGCTGTTGGCTCTCTTTGCCACAAGTGCACATTGGTGATTCACATCAAACCTGTGCCCACCAGGGATATATCAAAAGTGACTGACCTCAGCCTGTAGTTCTTGGCAGACATCAAGTACCTTGGACTTTTCAACATCTTTTGTCACAAAGTACACTTTTCCATTCAGCAGCAAAGACCTTGGAAAAGCTCTTTAAGATCATTGAGTCCCAGCCATTAACCAAGCACTGCCAAAGTCAACACCAAACCATATCCCTAAGTGCCACATCTAAATACCTCCAGCAGCCTGTTCTGATGTGTGACAATCTTTTCAGTGAAGTCAGTTTTCCTAATATCCAATGTAAAACTCCTCTGGCACAACTTGAAGACATTTCCTCTTGTCCTATTGCTTGTCACTTGGGAAAAAAGACTAACCCCTACCTCGCCCCAACCTCCTTTGAGGAGGAAGAGTTTGAGAGAGCAGGAAAGTCTCCCCTGAGCCTCTTCTTCTCTGGACTAAACTCCCCCAGCTACTTCAGCTGCTCCCCACAGGACTTGTGCTCCAGACTCTTCACCAGCTCCACTGCCCTTCTCTGGACTTGCTCCAGCCCCTTCAATATCTTTCTGTCCTGGGTTGGCTACACTTTCCTAAAGTGAGGGGCCCAAAACTGAACACAGGATTTGAGGTACAACCTTACCAGTGATGAGTACAGGGGAATGATCACTGCCCTGGTCCTGCTGGCCACACTGTTGCTGATACAAGCTACCCATGATCACAGTCATGCTCAGATAGAGTCTCCATATTCCTCCCAGGTTACCTGGCCCCACTTCCATCTGCACTTTGAATTTATGCTTAAGTTTTGTCAGGATCATAGTTAAGCCATCCAAGCTCAAAAACATTTTCATAATACTTCTTCCAGAAAAACTACAAGATTCTTTCATTTCAAACTAAACATATTTCCCTTTTGCTTCTCTTGTACTAAAGTTTTTCTTACAAGAATGGATTTTGTGAAAGACAAACAATCTTCATGAACTCAATGCAAACTTTTTTACCTACACTCTTCTCCCACCTGCAACTCTTCTGTAGCACAACCTGAACTTTTGATGTGGCTCAGTTGTTCTGGTTTTCCTTTTTCTCAGAGCTTTGTGAGTTTCTGGAGTGAAAATCTACAGCAAGAAGAAACAGGACAGTGCAGGAGCAGGAAAGCAATGTCTCCTAACAGTTACGAGCTACCATAGGATTTCACCTGTTTTCCCCCATGGTGCATACTATTATTCCTTTTTCACTACACCTCTGCAATACATTTTTCATAGTAACATCACAGTTCTGAAGCAGTACCAGGATCTGAAACCACCTGAGGATACAGTGCTTTCAAAAGCAAAGTTTCTTTAAGCCTATACGTGGTATTTATAAAAGGTATCACGATTCTACTGAGTTCATTTGAGATCCATTTTAAACCACCTCAGACTCGTACCTGACTGCTATTACACAGAGTACACGAATATGTACACGATATATTTCTGAAATTCATCTGTGATTAATACAGTAGCTGGCACAGCCTGTTTAGCCACCCACATTTTCAGTTATTTTTGATTCAGCATTCAGAAAATGGAACATATGAAAGAACACATCCTCCTAGAATGTATATAGACTAACTCCCTGTGTTATATTTATCAAACTAATTGGGAATAATTGCAGTGTTGCTATCTTGGTGTAAGCAATCAAGACAAATATCAAGGGTGTAAGAGTAGACTCAGCTTGTCAGCGTAACACATTCATCCACACTGGCAATGCTGCCTGGCTGAACGCAAGCCACAGCCATCAGTTTATAACAATATTACTGGCAATTGTGGACCATCTGGCAGGTAAGTATATTCTGTTAATCTCCTTGTAACAATAGATATTTGTTTCCTGCCACAATTTTACCATCCTTACAAACACAAAAGAGATATCTAAGGATTGCATGTCCATGTTAAACATGCAGTTAAGAAATAATTAGTTGAATTATATGTAAGATAATCATTGAAGAATGATGTCATCAAGGATTTTCTGTCAGGCCAGAGGTTTGATTTAAGAGGCTTTAATGCCTGTCTGTATTTCCAGTACTACTGTTTGTTGGCATGCTGCTTGCCTTGAAATCTGTGCCAAAAATTGATTTAAGCTTATTTTCCCAAACTACTAGCTATCTTGATAGTTTCAGTAGTTATAATATTTCATTGTAACAACATGTTGTAAAACCTATCTACAGAATATTTTTTTGCCTCTACTGTTACATCATAAAAAAAAAAAAATCAGGAGGAACATGTTTTCTTCTAGTCAGCTTAAGCCAAAACTGTACAAAATAATAGCCTGCCAACATTTAAATGGTGATGAACAGTATCCTTGTGCCCTATATCTTCAAAAGCTTTTTTGGCACAGAGGTCATCACAGCTCAGCTAAACACACAGTTTGCCTTCTAAGTTTGTACACTTACTTTTGTGCCCGTAAGCATTGTGAGTACTCATAGTTAAGGTGTAAAGGATGGTTATCACCCACTGAAGTGGGCATCCTCCCCCACATCTAAACAGCTGCTTAGCTTCTTGCTGTCATATTCATTCAGCACTCCATGCTGTCCCTCCTAAGTCCTCCTTACCAGAAAACAAGGAGGTAAGAAAAACAAGTTCTCTATAGCCATCAGAAACCTGCAAATGCCCACTCCTCTAGACAAATACACACTGTATTTAGCATAACCATTGTTTTTAGAGCAGATGCCTTTTCTGACCACTTTCATTTTGGAGACTGCCACTTTCAAGAATATGAATCTTCAAATACAGCATAGTACCTGACACCTGAGGCTCCTTCCATGTACCATCAACTGAGCACCCAAAAATAACCCTGGTGTCAAATTCACAAATGAATTTCAGCCATAAGTCTTACTGATAAACAGTACCTTTTGCAGGTTCAGCTTGCCTTTGAAAGTTAAGATTTAGGATTCTGCATCACTTGGACATTGTTGAAGTTGTTACCGTGCATAACCAGACAGATTCACAAAAAGCTACTGGGACATGACACATGATTTTGGCCTGGTCAGAGTCACCACCAATTCCTCACTGATAGAATACACACTTCCCTAATTCCTCAGCCATAGCACAACTGCTGCTTTTCAACACACATTTTCATAGGAGAACCAGCTTTCACTAAAAATAAACTGAACTGAGGAGTAAGGTGTGGGCACATAAATTAGAATTCACCTGTAAAGAAAGTCTCTCTATGCCATTTGAAACAGTACTACAAGGGCAGAATACTTAAAGCTGAATTCTCTATTGTCTGAAGAATTGTTTCAAATTTAAGTCTGCCTTCATATTTATGGCATGCAGTGCTGCCTCCCTGGAGATACCCTGCAGTTTAGTCAGAGTTTCTTAGATACTCTGAGGGGCAGGGATGGTTTGGGTTTGGTTTTTTTTCAATTGAGGATGCTCAAGTTGCTGCTAGCATCTTAACTGTGTCACAAAGCATCACCTTGCATAGGAATGCCAGGTGTCAGTGATGGTAGAGTTCCACTTACATTATATTATCCCTATGAAAAGAGATCTTGGAGCCAAATTCAGGTTACCTTTTTTTTTTAATGTTTCCATTACCATCCATGGAGTCAAAGAGGCAGGTGGAAAGAAAGGGTCCCAAGGAACAGAGCACAACAGAAGAAAATACATTAGGAACACAAAGGGCCTTTGAAATAGAAGAATCCTACACAGGATGGATGGTCTCAGCCTAACTATACCAAATCCTGTGACCCTGAAGATTTATTTAAAGGCAACAAGGTCATTTTAAAACTCAAAAGTAAGTGGAAGCCAACCTCAAAAAAAAAATAAACAGAAAGGCATAAACCCTGGGCAAGGAGGAACATACAAATTACAAGAATGTAAGACAAAACCAAGATATTTTTAGAAACAACAGGTTAAAAGGATAGGCTCTACTAGAAACATTTCGAATATCTCAGAAAGTGGATGGCTGAAGTAGAATCTCTAACACAATACACAACCAAGATACAAAAATTGCTCAGAGCAGACACAGCTTTTGACAAAAATGAATTATTTTCATCACTCTTGAAAGAATCAATGAAACAAAAATCAGCTTTCATACGTAGGGAAATTAACAAGCTGGACTTCATAAATGAGTGGCCAGTGACAAAGTTTGCAAGTGATAAAAATGCTTAATATAACCCACAAATAAACCTGGCTGACACAGAAAAGATGCAATAAAACACTTTGGAAAGTATTCGTTCAAGAATCTAGGATCTTCCAATGAATTTAGATTCATGAAGTGAGTTTAAAAACAAAATTATGGAACCCATAATAGATAGCTATAATGGAATA